>OZ004635.1:0-114981 GCA_963924495.1 Nemapogon koenigi
CAGCTGACCGGCGGCAAGCCGAGCGCGAGCTTCAGGTCGCGCGGCAGGACGCAGGCGGCGGCGCGCGGCGAACGCTGTGACGCGCGGCTCGAGCGCGAGCAAGTTATTGGCGAGCAGCGCGCGCAGGGCGGGCTCTGAGGCGGCCCGGTCTGAGGCGCGATACAACTCTGCAGCCTCGTGCGCGGCGGACGGCCGGGAGCGCTGCAGACACAACGCGAGCTGCGCGCGAGCCGGCGCCGCCTCGTCCTCTCCATCAGCGCGCGCGGCGAGCTCGGCACGACGCAGCTCGTGCTCGGCTTCCTGCCAGCGAGCGCGCAGCACGTACCAGGTCCCGCGGTTGTAGAGAAGCTCGTGAGGCGCGGTGTCCCCGGGCGGCAGTGCGGGCGGGTCCGGCGCGAGAGTGCCCGCGACAGCTTGCACGGCAGCCAGGTTGGTTCGCCGCTCGTCCTCGTACTCGTCAACGGAGTCCCTCAATAGAGCGCGGTAGGCAGCCAGACAGTCCACGTGTCGCTCCAGGCGGTACAACACCTGAGCTCGCAGCTCGGCCAGCCGCGTGTCGCCGGTGGTTCCGGTTCCCTCGAGAGCATGTAAAGCGTCAGCAGGCCGGTCCAGTCGGTACAACACGTAAGCCCTCTCGAAGACCAGAGTGGCAGCCTGCGCGGCATGTCGCGGTGCCCCCAGCAGTGTGAGAGCATCCTCGAACCTCTGCAGCTGGATTAGTGCCACTACCTTACAATGGAACGCCCTCTGATCCTGAGGAACTATCGCCAACACTGTCAACAAAATAATAAGTACTTATATTATAAAATAATATGAATTAACTTTTAATAAATATTACATGTTTCATAACAGATAAGTAAGAGATATAGAAAAATTACCCCTAGCGCCCGGACAGCACCTAGTACCAGACAAAACATGTCAAAACATGAAATAACGCGTATAATAAACATTAATGTAATCGAAGAATTGATACAGTCATTATGCGCAGGAATTTGTTGTGTCGAATAATATTCTGAAAGTCATAGATTATATTTTAAAGTGAATTAATTTGGTGTGGTGTTTTTGATTCAATCACTGGTAAGTACGCTTTACATTGATATTCTTTTTTTGCGGATTTATTAATAAACTTTATGGTAATCGGAACTATAATAATAAAGCCTTTATTCATTCCTTAAATATTGTTTTTTTTTACATTTTCAAAAAAGAAATTTTAAAATTTTAAGGACCCCTTTCGGGTATAGGCCTCCTCCAGCTCCTTCCATTTCTCCCTGTCTTTGGCGCGATTGTACCAATTTGGTCCGGCTGTGGCTAAGATGTCGTCCACCCATCTTGTTCTCGGCCTTCCCACTTTTCTTTATCCTTGTGGTCCCAGCCATTTTGAAACTCTGTTGGTCCATCTTTCATTGGTAAGTCTGGCTACATGACTGGCCCAACGCCATTTTTGTTTAAGCACAAATTCAAGTGCATCTGTGAGTTCAGTATGAAATCTGATAGTTTTACTGTTTATCTTATCTTTCTTTTTAACCTTTAGGATGCTTCTTTCCATTGCTCTTTGGCAAGTTCTTATATTGAGTTTGGTTTTGTTAGTGTGAACCCAAGTTTGACAACCATAAGTAAGAGTTGGCAAGATGTACATCACTATCTTCTTCAGATGAAGGTTAAAGTTTCCCTTGAGTATCTCCTTGAGACTCCAGAACTTTCTCCAGCTTAAGGAGATTCTACAGTCTATTTCTTCTGTGTTGTTATTAGCACTGAATGATACACATTTACCAAGATGTATTGATCCACATATTCAACCTCTTCATTCCCAATATATACTTTAGGTGTAACGCTGTTTGTCATAATTTTTGTTTTGGTGTAATTCATCTCTAGCCCTACTCTTTGGCTTTCAATGTTTAGAGTGTTCAGCATTTGTTTCATGTTTTCTATGTTTTTGGAGAATAGCACTATGCCATCTGCGAACCTTAAATGACTCAAGATGTTTATTATATATTTTGATGCCAGTCTAGTTTGTAGAAAATGTTCTGAAGTACAGCGATAAACAACTTTGGGGATATTGGGTCTCCCTGTTGACTCCTCTGCCAATTGTGAATTCATCTCCTCTAGTTTCTAACTTTATTTTGCATGTACTGTCAGTGTATATGTGGTTTAAGACGTTAATGTATTTAGTATTGATATTGCAATCATTAAGAGCTTTCCATATAGCATTGTGGGAAATGGTGTCAAATGCCTTAGTATAGTCGATAAACATCATGTAGAGAGGTTTATTGAATTCCTTATATTGTTCCATGATTTGTTCCAAGGTGTGAATGTGGTCTGTGGTTGAGAGAAGAGCTTGTAAGTGCTTGACAGTAGGCTTATTGGTCGGTAGTTTGCTATATTTTTAGGATCCCCCTTTTTGTATAGAAGAATAATATCCGAAGTGTGCCACTGTCCAGGTACCTGTCCTGTGTGTATTAGCATGTTAAATAGTTTGGTAAGTGGTGTGATAAGAAGCTTTGCCCCTATTTTTAACAGCTCCTTACTAATACCATCAGGCCCTGGACTTTTATCTAGTTTAAAGTTTTTATGTGTCTCAGTATTTCATTTTCTTCAATTGTTTGGTATTTATCAGATGAGGTGTTTTCTTTGGTTTCCCCTTTGTGTTGTTGTGTTTTTATTGTATAGGGTCTTCATTGTTCTAACTTGTTGGTTGAAATGCATACAATTGTTTGTAGAACTCAGTTGCAGCATTTAAAATACCTTTTCTTGTGTTGGTTTATTTTCTGTCTTTTTTTAGTTCTTGTATCCAGTTCTTTTTTGTGTCTAGTTCTATCAATGCTTTTTTGGCGCTTCTGTGTTTTATTAGGTTATTTTCTATTATTTCGTTTCTATAATTTCTGTAATATTTTCTTATGGCTTTATTAGTTTTTTGAATAGAGTACTTAGTTCTTTTCTTTCATTGCTTGTTCGATTATGTATATTTAGAAGTTCAGTGCATCTGGATATTAAGTTTATTGTGGCTTCTTGTAGAATGTTATTTTTTATTTTATTTATCCTGTCTTTATTTGATTTGGCTGATTGTATAATGCTTTCTTCCAGTTTATTGTAGTAGCCTTGTACGGTTGCAGGAGGATTTTGTAGAACTTCTAATAGGCGGTTGTTTAGTTTTGCAATGTATGTATTTATTTCTTCTTCTGTTTTGGTTGTTTTTGGAATGGTTTTATATGTTCTTCTGCTTTCTTGTACTTGCATGGTATAAATGTTGTTCTTATCATTTTGTGGTCAGATGGAAAGGATATCTATATTGGTGAAGTAGTTTGGTTTGTTGGTGAGAATATAGTCGATTTCATTTCTTGTTTTCTGGTCTGGAGAAACCCAAGTCCATCTATATTTATTATTTTTGTTGAATAGCGTATTTAAAATTGTCATTCTTTGTTCCATTGCAAATCATATTAGCCTTTGTCCTCTTTGGTTTCTAGTACCTGTTCCATACATTCCCGTGACTGAATTCTCAGAGAGTTTGGGCTTACCAGTTTTTGCATTGAAATCTTCAAGAATGATCTAGGTCTTGTTTGCAACATTTTGGGCTTTTTCAATTGTTTTCTAGAAATTTTCTATATCATTGTCACTGGCTTCTATCATTGGTAAGTGAACTTGGATTAATGATATTTCTTCATTGTTGTATGTTAAATTTAGAACTGCCACTCTTTCTGTCAGGCCGATGAAGCTAACTATATTAGGTTTGAGTTTCTTTTTCAGAAGAAATCCCACTCCGGAACTATAATACTGTACGTTATTCCCGTAACCTCCTCTGGTCTGGGAAGGGAGTCATGTGGCGGCACATTGCGTCAATAGATGTCGCATCCTTATCCAACTGAAACCTGTATCGCGCTATTAAAAATAGTTAATAGATTGGCATTATATACAACATTCAGCAACATGCATTCCTTTTACTTACAGTTGTTGGATTGTTGTGTGTATTGCCATTTCTATAGTGATATTGTAACGTTTTTGTGGTGCCAAAGAAATTAGTTTTTACTGGGGACAAATTTGTCAAAGAATATGAGGACAAAATGAAACTTTGTCGAAACAATAATAGATCATTTTACGCGATTTTATTAAAAAGGGAGCCATCGGTGATTTACAAATGTCAAGTATTATAGCCGAGATAATCCCGCCGACGTCGACTAACCACAACCATCATAGCGCGGACAGGATTAAACTGGATTCCCCATCAAGTCTCGGCGGGAGGTATATAATGTATATTTCTAATTTCTAATGTAAATTAAATAACTTAAATAAAATAAAGTATTGGGCTTATGAGCCAGGAAATTGATAAGGAACACCTTTGGTGGCGGCCTTAAGTGCTCGGTCGTGGTCGCCGGCACGGGTGCTGCGAGCCAGCTCAGCCAGCGCGGGCCCGGTCCCTTCCTTGTCTCTGCTACCGCCCGCCATGACCTGCGTATTGCCTACTCACACTTCACAGTATTCTACCAACAGCTAGTCAGAAGTGCTCAATATTATACAAAAAAGATAAATTGAGATAAATCCTGTGGATAAATCACCCACAGGACAACCACAGAGCAATAAGTTACTCTATGAGCAGACACATCACATAGTCACAGAGTACATTTTTATATGCATGCGCCGCATGCGGCCCACCCAAAGAGTAAATAGAGGGGCCACTATAGAAACAAAAAAACTTCTATGGAGTTTGGGTAGAAAATTTTATAATTATGTATAGGGCAGAATTTTTAACTTGTACTTTGTCGTTTTTAATAACTTATTTCTATGTTTATTTTTACTAAAGAGAAATATAATAATCACGTTACTAAATGACGGGTATTTTTCTTTGACTTAAATACTTCTTATGGTATGATTAGTTTCCGTGATCTAGTGAACTAAATGAACTAAAGAACTAAATGAAGGATATAGTTCTTTGTACTCAAAAGATATGTATCTCTCTTTTCTTTTTAGTGAAACACTTTTCGCAACTCTACTAGAGATGGGTAGTTCATGTATGAAGGACAAAAAAGAACTACTTCACCTACACAGAAGCAATATATCTTTAGTTCACTTTAGTACATTCTGTAACGAAACCTCTTTCGTGCAATGTGTACGTAGTACGTCAAGTAGTGAAAAATAAAGCTTGTCACTTGTCAATACACACTTCTATAGAAAATATAGTAATTTTCCTTTATTATATCTTTATTTCATTTTATGGGAAAGTGGGGTACCCAGTAACCCTAGAACCTGAACCCAAACATTTGGCGACCGTGAGAGTTGATGGAAAAAGATGGAGCGCCTCAAGGCTCATAGAGTACAAGTACGACGGCAATTCACAAAGGCTGAAACCAAGCTCTCCGAGGTAATCTCATTGGATATGCCTAGTTTATCGGAATTAAGAGCAGCCTATTTAGTTCTAGAATCGAAAGCTACTCAATTGTCTATTATTGATAATGAAATTATGTCATTTTGGTTAGACATAGTAGATAGAGACGAAGATGCTTTCAATATAGATGTGGATGTAGCTGATGAGTACTTAAGTCGATGGCATCAGGTAAAGGAAAAATACATGGAGTGTATAAAAAAATTTGATAAGGCACCTGACACACTATCGAGTAGTAGTAATACAGTAAAGAAGAATGTTGAATTAAGCGATAGTGAAGAAGAAAATAAATATAGTAGGTGCAAGGTTCGTCTGCCGAAATTAGAACTAGTAAAGTTTGACGGCACTATTAAAAAATGGCTTACCTTTTGGGGGTTGTTCAGGAAGATAGACGAGGACAAGAAAATGGACAATGTAGAAAAGTTCCAATATCTTTTGCAATCAATGGAACCCGGATCCAACGCAAAAGAACTTGTCGAAAGTTTTCCTCCATCAGGCGACAATTACCTCAAAGCTATCAAGTTACTTAAAGAGAGATTCGCAAGAGACGAATTACTAATCGAAACTTATGTTCAAGAGCTGCTACAGATAGTTCTGACTCAAAGCAAAACTAATTTTAAAATATCCTTACAGTCATTATATGACAAACTGATGACTCAATTGCAGGCTTTGGAGACTCTTGGCGTAACACAAGATAAATATGCCGCAATGCTGTTACCATTAGTCGAATCTGCATTGCCTGAAGAAATTTTGAAAACCTGGAGTAGATTACACTTGAGAATTAAAAACGACAGTAATCGTTTAAACCAGCTGCTCGACTTTCTGAAGTGTGAAGTCGAGTCAGATGAACGAATAAAATTAGCCCATTCAGGCTTTAGAAATGAATATTCAGATCCATCAACAGCATGTTTCACATCTGGTGTAGTTAAAAACACGCCAAATCAGATGAACAAAAGAGAAAGAGAATTAAATTTGAATTATTTGTGGTGCGAAAAAATCCATAATAGCTCTGAATGCCGTTTAGCTATTAAAATGACACTTGGTGAAAGAAAAGCCTATATTATCAAGGAGAAAGCATGTTTAGTATGTCTAAAGCGTGGGCATTTTGCAAAGAGATGTAAGAGTTTTCCAAAGTGCATTGTATGTACTAAACGACATATAACTCTCATGTGTCCCGATTTACCGATTAAAACAAACTCCACAGCTAACAAGAGTGAAGTCCTATTATGCCATAAAAGTGGTACTGTTCTATTGCAAACTCTTATGGTTGAACTATTAAATGATGATAAAAGGGTTGTTGTACGAGCGTTATTAGACACCGGAGCTCAGCGTTCTTTTATTAAGAAAGACGTAATGGAAAATTTAAATATGAGAGCAATTGGAGAACAACAGATTCATCATACCCTATTTGGCGGAATAGTTAATAAGAAAGAGACACATAGGCTGTACGAACTGTCTCTAAAAAGTTTAGATGGCAAACATCAAATGAAGATGGAGGCACTTGAACAAAATGTTATTTGTGGATATTTACCTAAAATACCAAAGGGCGAATTATTGTCTAAATTGCAGGAAAAAGGTATTCAACTTACAGATTGTATAAATGATGTAAAAGAAATAAGTTTATTAATTGGTTGTGATGTTTTAGGTTATATTTTAACAGGGCGATCAGTACACGTGGATGACGGTTTGTTAGCGGTGGAGACTAAACTGGGCTGGACTGTACAGGGACCGGTAGTTGGTGTATATTGCTCTAGTGTAAATAATGTAAGTACTCTTGCTTGTTCATTTGACGTTGATGATCTGTGGAAACTCGAAACTTTAGGGATTAGAGATGAGTCAGATGTAAAAACACAAAAGATATTAGAGTCAGAGGTAGTAGATTTTTTTAGAAGCACTATTAGCGTTAATGAAGAAGAACGGTATGAAGTAAAGTTACCCTGGAAAAACACAGCGGAAGATCTTCCGACTAATTACGACATTGCGTTGAAACGTCTGAGGTCAACGACCCTTAAGCTTTCTAGGTTAGGTATATTAGACGCTTATAATGACGTTTTTGAAGAATGGCTACAAACTGGTATAATTGAAGAAGTAGTAAATGACGATCGACTTAAAGGACACTATATGCCACACCATGCAGTTGTAAAAGAATCAAGCTTAACAACTAAAATCAGACCTGTCTTTGATGTGTCTGCTGCAAATAAAAATGGATTCAGTCTTAACGCTTGTTTAGAAAAAGGATCGAATTTGATTGAACTGATACCTCGGTTACTGATAAATTTCAGGAAGAATGCAGTTGGCATTACCGCGGATATTAAGAAGGCGTTTCTTCAGATTGCAGTCAATTCGAATGATCGTGAGTATTTGAAATTCCTTTGGTGGCGAAACATTCATGATCCTGATACTAGGGCTTTGAAGACATTTAGGCATCGCCGTGTAGTGTTTGGTGTAACTACCAGTCCATTTTTATTGTCAGCAACTATTATGTATCACCTTGAGAAGTTTGATAGTGAAACTGCGACAACATTGAAGAGATGTTTTTATGTGGATAACTGTGTACTTAGTGTAAATACAGAAGCCGAAATGTATAAATTTATTGAAGAGTCAAAAAAGCGTATGAGTCAAGGCAAATTTGAGCTTAGATCTTGGGTTACTGGGCCAATTATTACAGATAAGGAAGTTGTAACTACTTCAGTATTAGGCCTAGTTTGGGATCCTAAAGCCGACGAGTTATATTGTAAGATACCCTTTTCAAAGATTAATGTAGATAGTAAATTTACTAAAAGAGCATTATTGTCCCTTGCTCAAAGTATTCGTATCGTGTGTCCAACAACTTTGGTACCGAAACTTATAATCAAAAAATGTTGGATGAGGAAAATTGATTGGGACATAGAGTTACCTTCAGATTTGACTAAGAATGTTAACGATTGGCTAAACGAGATATTTTTTTTAGAAAAATGTCATATTCCAAGGCGACTTAGTCACGGAAATCTTGAAATGAGCGATAACTCTTTACATGTATTCAGTGACGCAAGTCAAACAGCATATAGCGGTTGCATTTTTCTGCGATCAGAGTTAAATGGTATAGTGACTGTACAGTTAATATTAGCCAAGACGAGAATAAGTCCT
This sequence comes from Nemapogon koenigi, assembly GCA_963924495.1. Taxonomy (NCBI): domain Eukaryota; kingdom Metazoa; phylum Arthropoda; class Insecta; order Lepidoptera; family Tineidae; genus Nemapogon; species Nemapogon koenigi. The sequence goes on from OZ004635.1 coordinate 8,498, forward strand.
ACAAAATACGTTACCATGCCAAGGCTGGAACTGATTGCAGCATTATTAGCAACAAGATTAGCAGCTGAAGCTAAGGAAGGACTCAACTTACAATGTGGTGAATACTACTGGACTGACTCCAGCATCGTACTAGCGTGGATTAAGAGAAAAGTTGGGCTAAATGTTTTTGTCCACAATAGAGTGAAGGAGATAGTTCAGAGAACGAATGTTAACGATTGGCGTCACGTACCTGGAGAAGATAACCCTGCAGACTTACCATCACGTGGATGTAATGCTCAACATTTATTGAAAAGTCGATGGTGGGAAGGGCCAGCCTGGCTGAAGTTAAATTCATCAGAATGGCCAAATTCTAAGCCTGTTCCTGATGAAGAAGAGGTCTGTAAGGAAATCAAGAAATGCACTTTAGCAGTGCATGACGTTGAATTATTTTCAGAGCGACTTACATATTTTGGTAAATATTCAAAAATTGTTCGTATGGTCGGATGGTGCATTCGATTTTCAAATAACTGCCGACTGAATAAAACGGATAGAGAATATAGTGATCTATCAGTTTTAGAATATGAAGATGCGGAATATAGATTATTCTCTATGTTGCAGACAGAATGTTTTGAGTTACGTAGTAAATTAAATGTGGAAACATTTAGAGACGAAAACAATATTATTCGTGTGAAAACTCGTCTCACACTGAGTGAAAACTCAAGAAATTTTATTACTCCTATTTTATTACCAAGCAAAAATATTATAGTGGAAAGACTTGTCCGTCAAAAACATGTTCAAAATCTTCACGCGGGATCACAAACTCTGATCAGCAATCTACGGGAAGATTATTGGATTGTATCAATTAGGAAACTCGCTAAGAAGACTGTGCGACAATGTGTAGTATGCAAACGTCATTCCACTAAAGCATGCACTGTACCTTCAGCACCACTTCCACTAAATCGTATAAATTGTGGTGCTGCGTTCGAAGTCACTGGTACCGATCTTGCAGGTCCTTTGTATTTGAAATCTGGAGAGAAATGTTGGATCGTTCTATTTACCTGTGCCACATATAGAGCTGTACATCTAGAAGTTACAATGTCTCTGTCTACTGAAGATTTTTTGTTGGCTTTACGAAGATTTTTAGCACGAAGAGGAAGAGTCAAAGTGATGTATAGTGATAATGGCACAAACTTCCGAGGTGCAAGTAACTTATTAGCGACAATTGATTGGCAAGAGGTATCTAAAAGAACTCTTCTTAAGAATTTGGAATGGCGCTTTATACCACCCCAAGCGCCATGGTGGGGAGGATTTTGGGAACGAATGGTCAGGTGTTTAAAAGGCATATTACGGAGGATGTTGGCTAAAGCATCTTTACAGCAAATAGAAATGTCTACTATTCTTTGCGAAGTAGAAGCTGTACTTAATTCACGGCCCCTTACATATATAGCAGAGGACACGGAAAATGGACAATGTAGAAAAGTTTAAAGCCTCTCACACCATCAATGTTTTTGCAAGTTAATGCACCAGATTATGACACATTAACGGAGCTTAATTATGTCGACAGTAAATTATTAACAGTACGGGTACGATATATGCGTAAACTAATGGAAGACTTAAAAGAGCGTTTTCGCAAAGAATATCTTTCGCTTTTGATTGAAAAGACATCCAATCACATGTCGCGAGATATAAATGTAGGAGACGTCGTTCTCATTGGTTCTGATGAAGCAAAGAGAATTAACTGGCCTCTTGGTCTCATAACAGAGACATTTCCTGGGGTTGATGGAGTTTGTAGGGTAGCTAGGGTCAAAACCGCGAATGGGGAGCGCATTAGGCCTTATCAGCGTTTATACCCATTAGAATTGATATCATCAACATCAAATGAAATAGCACCTCTTATTAAGGCAAATATTGGACTGCCACAAGAGCCAGTTGTTTCGCCACCGCATCAAACAGTCACCACCCGTGCTGGTCGTTCTATAAAAAAACCACATAGGTTTTTGTAGATTTGTTATTGTTATTATTATGTTATTAGTTTTTTCAATTTATATATGTTTAAAATTGCAACGCCGGGTGTATGTAACGAAACCTCTTTCGTGCAATGTGTACGTAGTACGTCAAGTAGTGAAAAATAAAGCTTGTCACTTGTCAATACACACTTCTATAGAAAATATAGTAATTTTCCTTTATTATATCTTTATTTCATTTTATGGGAAAGTGGGGTACCCAGTAACCCTAGAACCTGAACCCAAACACATTCTATATCTTTTAGTTCTTTACTTCACTATAGTACCTACACTCTCGCTGAACGATTGAAGGAATGTACTATCTCGCTTTTTCTTTATAAATGAAGAAGCGAAATACATGCACGACATATAAATAGGAGTCGCGCGAATTTGGTGCCAAAGTAAACGTTATCATATTTGAAATAAAGTACAATTATGCTTGACATCAAAAAGTTAGTACTTACCAAATTGTTTTAAATAAAAAAATATATTATAGACAAATGTACAATAGGTAATTTTATAATTATGTATAGGGCAGAATTTTTAACTTGTACTGTGCTTATTTCTATGTTTATTTTTACTAAAGAGAAATTGTTATATTATCAGGATCATGGAGAGTGTAAATAACACACAGGAACTGGTACAACTTAATATATTAATATAATAAAGAATTACATTTCATGTCGGCCATTCTACCTGAACATTGAGTGACAAGCAATGACAAGTCATAGATAATTATATAACATCTTCCCTTTTTATAAAAGAAAATAAAACTCTATTATGTATGACCTTTCCCTTCCTTACAAAGAAAATAAAATAAAATACAGTTTTTTTAAATGATATAAATTCCGGCCCTTGAAAACTTTACAACATTAAAACTAAAACATATTATGACAAAATGTCATTGTCACAATACTTATGACAAAGAAATCCACACTAATGACATATTAATAGATTCCACATCCGGTCATGGCGACATACGCACGCGTTTTCGTCGTGGCGTGATGTGGAATCCAGTTTAATCCTGTTCGCGCTGTGATGGTTGTGATTAATCAGTGATTAATAAGACATATCACGGTCGGCGGGATTATCTTAAATACCGATTTACCGGCTATATACACTATAAATAATTAATGATAATAATACTTGACATTGGCAAATCACCGATGAACATTGGTGGAGCCATAATAAAAAAGAAGAAGAAGACATATTAATATTTACATGATATTATAAAAAACATTTTACACAACTGCGGTGAATTAATAATAGATATAGTCTGAACACTGTGGTTTTTTTAAAATACGACCATATCTAGAAGTTTTTTGTACATCTGAAACATTTGGTAAACTACTATTTACAGTATCAGATTTATCACTGATCTTGTTTGTTTTAGTAATATTAGTATTACCAACAGAATCAGTCAATGGAACAACAGGTTTGAGTATGTGTTCTCTATTTCTACGAAATGTACCCTGAGGAGACTGCACTGTATATGTACGAGGCTCTGGACCAGACTGAGAAACAATGCCTGGAACCCATACATTGTGTGGCTTGTGTTTGAAATAAACATTGTCACCTGGTGATAAATTAGATAAGCTTTTACTGCGCTGATTGTAATAAAACGTTGAATAATTCTTAAGCTTTTCAATGTTAGTTTTTAATCTATCTAAATCAACAAGCTTAGGCTTCAATTGGCTATCACAAACTGGTAGTTTAGTTCTAAAATTCCTCGACATAGATAGCTGTGCTGGAGAATAACCAGTTTTTTTCGGCGTATTTCTATATTGCAACAGAGCTAAATATGGATCTGTGTTATCGGTATTACATTTCTTTAACATATTTTTAATAGTACCTATTGCTTGTTCGACCATTCCGTTAGATCGACTTAAGTATGGACTCGAAGTAACATGCTCAATATTCCATTCCTGAATAAAAGTATGGAATTCTTTACTGTTAAATGGAGGACCATTGTCTGAGATCATGATATTAGGTATTCCGTGTCTAGAAAAAATTGATTTTAAATGTGTAACTACTATATTTGAAGCAAATCCTGTATTAAGTAATGCTATCTCTACAAATTTTGAAAAATAATCCACTACTAGGAGATATTTTGTATTATTATGTTCAAAAATATCTACACCCACTTTATGCCATGGTAAAAGTTTGTAATCGTGGTGTTCAATAGGCTGTTTAGTGTTATTTCTACGGTAAGTTAAACAAATAGTGCATTGATTGACAAACTTTTCAATATCGTTGTTGATATGTGGCCAATACACTAAACTTTTAGCTAAACGTATGCAGCTGTTTATTCCTTGATGTCCTTCGTGAATTGTTTTTAAGACACTTTCACGCATTGACTCGGGAATAACAATACTATTCGATTTGAATAAAATATTACTGATTACATGTAACTGATCTTTAATAGAAAAGTAAGACTTAACAGACTGACAAACAGAATTTTTGTGTTCTGGCCAACCATTTCGACAATAGTTAATTATCTGAGTTAACACTTGATCACAAAGAGTAGACTGTTCGATCACCTTAAGTTTCTTTTCACTGACTGAAAGACTAGATATAATCAAATTGAAATGAAGATCAATATCATTTTCTAGATCAGTTAATGTATTATCAGGTAATGCTGCACGCGACAAAGTATCCGCAATATACAGATATCGTCCAGGTTTGTATATAACATTTAAGTCATATGGTTGTAGACGTAACATTATCCGTTGTAGTCGAGCTGGAATATCATATAGTGCTCTTTTGAAAAGTGTTATAAGTGGCTTATGATCCGTTTCTACTGTAATCTGCCTACCATATACGTACTGATGAAACTTAACACAACCATATAAGACTGCTAAGAGTTCTTTTTCTATCTGCGAATAATTCTGCTGACACTTACTCAAAGAGGCTGAGGCATATGCTAACGGCTGCTTTTCATGTGATAAAACTGCTCCCATTGCGTCTTTTGATGCATCTACGGACAAAGTTATTTCTTTATTAGGGTCGTAATATGTCAAAACCGGGGCTGAAGAGATTAATTTTTTAACATTATTAAACTCCTTTTCGTGATCATCAGTCCAATACCAAGCATTGCTCTTTGACAGTAGTGTCCTTAAATGACTAATCTCTTGAGATAAGTTTTTTATGTATGGACCTAAATAATTAACCATTCCCATAAACCTTTGTAGTTCAGTGACAGACTTTGGAGAAGGCATTTTACAAATAGCATCAACTTTTGACTCATCAACACTAACTCCGTCTCTGTGAAATATGTGACCTAAATATTTCACTGAATGCTGACAAAATACTGATTTGTCTTTATTAAATTTTAGATTTATTTCCCGTGCTCTGTCTAGGACTTTTTTGAGACGTTCGTTATGTTCGTCAAGAGTTTTACCATAAATAAGGAAATCGTCCATCATTATTTTGATTCCTTCTACTTCTTTAAATTGTTTCACCATCTGACTGTGAAAAATTTCTGGCGCGGAACTAACACCAAATGGAAGTCTTGTATACCTATACCGACCATATGGAGTAATAAAAGTGCAGAGTCTCGAAGACTCTTCAGTCAACTTCAACATCCAAAAACCCTTATTTGCATCCAAAGTTGTAAAATATTGTGCACCTACAAGTTCAGACTTAATTTCATCGAGGGTCGGAAATTGATAGTGTGGTCTCATAATAGCTTTATTGAGCTTGCGAGGATCAATACAAAGTCTCAATTTACCATTCTTTTTAGACGTAATTACAATAGAACTTACCCATTCGGTTGGTTCCTCGACTCGCTTTATTACCCCTGCCTTTTCCATTCCATCAAGTTCTTCTTTGAGAGCTTTTTGGAGCTGAAATGGAACACGACGACATGCATCCACAGATGGATTTGCATCTGGCTTGACAACAAGTTCGCACTCATAATCCTTAATACAGCCTAAACCTTCAAAGAGATCTAACTGTTCATTTACCAAATTTTGGCTTGAAACAGGCGTAAAACTAACAGTATTAACTTTCATGATTAGGTTGAGTATCTTACATGTGTCCCTACCTAGTATATTCTTACAGTCTAGATCAACAATATGAAAATTTATATTACAAGTGTCATTTTTGTGCTTGACCGTAAGCATGCATTCACCAACTGTAGGAATTATCTCACCACTGAAAGTAGATAACTTAAATCGGCTTTTGTTTAATACCTTACTTGATACATTCAATTTATTAAAAGCATTTATCGATAGAATATTGGTGTCTGCCCCCGTGTCAAGTAGAAAATTGACATTCTTATTATTAATGAAAAGTTCTGTGTTCCATGACTGATCTCTAGTACTACTAATATTACCAATATCATTAACACAGAATATAGATCCTAGAAACAAATGTTCATCATTTATCTGACTGTTTTGCTCATTGGCTGCTACTTCTTCCTCTTCAATCATCTTCACCGACTTCTGTCTACACACGTTCGAAAAATGGTTCATCTTGTAACATTTTCCACACTGCTTTCTCATTGCAGGACATTTATCGTGTGTATGAATCCGTCCACATCTCCCACAAGTCCTTTTTGCTCGCGGACGAGATGACGATGATGATGTTCGGTATGATGACTGAGACTGACGACTTTTTATTTGGCCCACAAAATTATTATTATGTTCCAAAACTTTGGCTTGTTGTCGTGTCAATTCAATATTTTTGGCTAGTCTTATAGCATCATCCAGCGTCTCCGGCTTCTCAGAGAGTATTCTTTCTTTAATATATTGGTTCTGAGAATTTAAGTTCCAACTAAAAATGTCTCTCACCAGATTATCTCTTATTTCTTTGAAATCACATTGACTGGCAATATTCTTGAGATCAGTCACATACTCATCTATGTTCTCATTTTCTCCCTGTCTACGATTAAAGAGCTTATGGCGCTCCATCGTAATATTAATCGTAGGCAGAAAGTGCTGTTCAAAATGTTTTAGAAGGTCAGCAAACGAGATAATATCTATATCTACGTTAAATGAGTAAAATATAGTAAGAGCATCCGTACCAATCATGTGGAGAAGTATAGCGACCTTGCGCTGGTCGGACTCATTCTCTAGATTATTTGCTCGGAGATATATTTTCAGTGATGTAGACCAGTTTCTCCATGTAGTTGGCATGTTATTAGATCTAGTGTCTAGTGCCTTTATTTGGCCCATGCTTTTACCCGAAGAAGACGAAGTTGAGGGCGACGCCTTAAGCGACGGTGAATCTGTATTCCCGTTCGACATTTTTAATCCCACTTCTGACACCATGTTATATTATCAGGATCATGGAGAGTGTAAATAACACACAGGAACTGGTACAACTTAATATATTAATATAATAAAGAATTACATTTCATGTCGGCCATTCTACCTGAACATTGAGTGACAAGCAATGACAAGTCATAGATAATTATATAACAGAAATATAATAATCACGTACTAAATGACGGATATTTTTCTTTGACTCAAATACTTCTTATGGTACGATTAGTTCCCGTGATCTAGTGAACTAAATGAACTAAAGAACTAAATGAAGGATATAGTTCTTTGTACTCAAAAGATATGTATCTCTCTTTTCTTTTTAGTGACACACTTTGCGCAACTCTAGTTTTTTCCCCCTTTTAAGTGCCCTATCCCGATAATTTGTATGGGAATATTACTATTCCCAAATTCTCTGTAATTAATCCACCTGTGTTACTGTAATTTAGCTTATAGTTACTTATTCAATATATCTAAGTGAAATAGTCGTTATTTTTTCAATTGATTTTTTTGAATAGGAAATATGAGTAGTAAAATAAGGAATATTTTGCCCCTGTTTTCTCTATCATAACCATAACCTATCATAAAGCTCTTAATTTTTTTAAAGCACTGAAACGTCTTGCGTTTTTAGTAGCTTATTGAAAATTCAAAATAAAAATATTTTATGATTTTTTAATTGGTCAAAAATAATAAAATAATAATTATTTTGAATTTTCAATAAGCTACAAAAATACCTAAGACGTTTAATTGAAGGGTAATGGTATAACAGTGCTTTAAAAAATTAAGAGCTTTGTGATAGATTATGAAAGAGAAAACGGGGGCAAAGTTTAAGCACCCATATTTCCTATTCCAAAAAATCCATTGAGAAAATAACAACTACTTTAATTAGATATAATCAATAAGTATCTATATGCTACATTACAGTGACACAGGTGGATTATTTACATAGAAATTGGGAATAGTTAATACCAGAAAAATTATGGGGATAGGGCCCTTAAGTGATTTTGCTGCACTGAGAGACAAATTATAACATAAATAAATAAAAAAAAATTGATGGAAAAATAAAAAAAATACTGCTATGGATTGGATTTGAACCATGTGCATCCTGCGCTCCACCCCACCTTTAACCGCTAGACAACCGTCGATACGAAAATCGACAACTTCGTGTCAATAGCAACCGTTGCTAAGTAAGGCTTTTCTCTGTTATATAATTTTCAGCCGTAAACAGAGGCAAATTACTAAATTACTGAAAAACTACTGAACCGGTTTTCGTCATATGTCTGTAAGATAAAGTAGAGAAATTATGTTAAGTATGCACCCTATGTACATAATCTGTGCATAGATAGTTTGCATACTACTCTACGTATAGTAACATTCACATTACTCTGTGGGTTGGTTACTATGCAACAGTTATTTATATATGGACATTGTATTGTACAAATTATTATAAATAAATACAAGCAATATTCACTACTGATATAAGACTTTCTTTTAGTAGAGAAGAGTCTACTGTGGCAGCATTTTTGGATATAACCGCTGCATATGACAATGTCTTAATTCCTTTATTAGATAACAAAATGAGAACTCTTAAGGTTCCTGAAAAATTAGTCACATTTGTTATCAACATGTTATTAGAAAGAACAATTCAAATTAATTTACAAGATGATGTTTATTATTCTAGGAAAATATATAAAGGTTTACCTCAAGGGTCGGTACTAAGTCCTTTATTATTTAATATTTATACATATGATTTACACTATTCTGTTATACCTCACTGTAGAATACTTCAGTATGCAGATGACATATTAATTTATTCTGCTAACAAGGTAGTGTCTAGTTCTGCTGATAGTATTCAAAAAGCCTTATTGTCCCTTAACCAATGGCTAATATTACATGGTTTGGGTATTTCTCCAGCTAAAAGTGTTTTATTAATATTTTCTAGAAAACGAAATATTCCTTTAGTTAATATTTCTATTGATGATGTTTTAATTCCTATTGTCAATGAACATAAATTTTTAGGTCTAATATTGGACAGTAAATTGTCAGGTACCTCTCACATAGATTATATTGTTAATAAATGTGAACGTAATATTAATATTTTAAAAACATTATGTGGAGTCTGGTGGGGTGGTCATCCTTATTATTTAAAAATTTTATATAACGCTATTATTCGGAGCCATTTGGATTATGGTTCTTTTCTTTTAATTCCTGCCAATAAAAATTCACTTAAGAAATTAGATCTTATTCAATCCAAGTCTCTTAGAATAATTCTTGGGGCAATGAAAAGCAGCCCAGTTAATGCTCTACAACTAGAATCTGTCGACCCTCCCCTTGCTTTACGCAGGCAATATTTATCTGACAGATTTCTATTTCGTATTGCCATATTTAAGAAGCATGCTATTTTTCCTAAACTTTCACTATTAACAAGATATTGTGGTTCAAATAGTTATTGGACAAATAAAACGATTCCTTCCTTGGTTAAAAGTTATCAATATTTTAAAAATATTAAATATCCTATAGTTAGATTAAATAATCTCCCTTTATACACACATTCTTTTGATACATGCATTTTTGTTCCAAGTGTAATTTGTAATATAGGAATAACAAAATCTACTTTAGAAGCTAATAAAGAATTTTGTTCAATTATTGATTCAAATTGGCCCAACTATCATTATATTTTCACAGACGCCTCAAAACTTACTGAAAAAGGTTGTGTTGGTATTGGAATTTTCCATAAGAATTGGAATATTGTCCAAAAAATCAAATATCCTCCAGAAACAACAGTATATACAGGAGAATGTTTGGGTATCCTTGAAGCTATTAAATATATTTTATTATTTAAATTAAAATCTACAGTAATTTTCTCAGATTCACTAAGTTCTATTCAATCAGTATGTAAGTCCCCGTTTTATTCAAAAGATCATAATATCATATTATATAATATTAAGTCGGCTTTACAAAATTGTATTGATAAAAATTTAAATGTAATTATTGTTTGGATTCCTGGTCATGCTAATATTTATGGAAATGAAAAGGCTGATAAATTAGCCAAAGAGGCAGTATCATGTGGAGATGTTTTTCCTTTTCAAAATTTTTGTCATGATCTTATTAATTTACCTAGATTATCTCTGTTTGAAAATTGGAATAAATCATGGAGAATTTCTTCTAAGACTAAGGGTACATTTTATAGAAAGATTGTTGAGCAAGTTCCTGCTAAACCCTGGTTTTTTAAAATTCATTATTCTAGAAGTATAACATCTTCAATTAGTAGATTACGCTTGGGTCATACCTGTCTTCCTGTTCATCTCAATAAAATTCACATCAAAGATTCATCAATTTGTGAATGTGGGCTGGATATTGGAGATGCTAACCATCTTTTTTTTTCATGTGAATTATATAATCGGGATAATTTTATGAAATCTTTATTAAGTAACAATATTCAGTTTCCCATCAACATAGTGAGTCTTCTACATATTATGATGAATTCTAATATTTTCATAATATCATGCATATCTAAATTTTTATCGGATAATAACATAAAAATATAAGTCTATCTATATTTTAAATAAAGCTTTATGTTTATTTATTATGATTCTTATTAAATAATTTGTTAGTTTCAGTTATGTATCAATTTCATTGTTCCTATCTTAAGTTGTATTTAGTCATGAATTATTTAATTTAAATATTATTTTAATGTTGAATAATTTTTTTTTGTGTATGTAAATAGTTTTAATTAATTTAGTTGTAAATATAGAAGTAGTATTGTATTATTTATTTCAGATTCCTGAAAGTTTCGATACTAAATTTCGACAGATAAATGTAACTGAATAACGACGTGACACTGGCAGAAATGTACTTATCTTAGTACAATTGCCATCCAATAAAAAAAAAAAAAAAAAAAAAAAATACAAGTGTTTCTTCAGTCTCTATATTTCTTATTGATAAATAAATACAAGATACATTCCACTGTGTCGTCCTAACAAATTTAACATGGTAGCAGAACGTGAGAATATGTGATTGAGAAGTAACGGAAATTTACTTAATTACTTACTCCAGTCAAAATAATATAAAATGTCGAACATTAGAATCGACTCTCTTACAAGAGAAAATTACGACACGTGGGTAATACAGGCTGAAGCCGTCCTTGTACGACACAAATTATGGAAATATGTCGAGACTCCCTTGACTGTTGATGCTACTGCGGCTGATAAAGAAGGCGATAGACAGGCGAAATCTGAACTTATCCTGATAATCGCTCCTTCTGAGCTAAAGCAAATCAAAAATTGCACAACAGCTAAAGCATTATGGGACAAATTGAAAGAAACTTATGCGAGTAAGGGACCTGCGCGAAAAGCAACCCTGTTAAAACATTTAATCCTAACTAAACTAGAAGGACACGATGTTCGTGGACATCTTAATAAGTTTATGGACATAATTGATAAATTAGCAGACATGAACGTACATATAAACGATGATTTATTAACAATAATGATGCTATACAGTCTCTCTCATGAATATGAGAATTTCAGAGTAGCTATCGAAACGCGAGACATTCTTCCGAAACCTGAGGAGCTTCAAACAAAAATCCTTGAAGAATATCAAGCACGTCATAGCAAAAACGATGAACCTGAATCTTTTGTTCATGAAGATGAAGCACTGTTTATATCATCCTGTAAAATTTGTAAAAGAAGAGGCAACATTTTTAAACGCAAAAATCATAAAATTTGTACTGACTGCTGGAGGAAAAACAATGAAAATCCTAAGAAACAAAACAAAGATTTTCATAAGAACAATTATGCAAAACAGTGTCTCCTCACACGTAACACAGAAAACAGTGTGTGGGTCTTGGACAGCGGTTGTACATCACACATGACTTATCAACGAGATTTATTTAAGACCATTGAGAAGACATCCAGAAAACTGTACTTCGCAACTGAAGAATGCAGTGCTGAGATTAAAGGAAAAGGTACTGTCTCCTTTGTTTCTAAAAATGATAGTGGTGGCGTTGCACTTACACATCTACAAAACACGCTATTCGTACCTAATCTATGCACGAACTTGCTATCGGTTAGCAAAATGACTGATGCTGGCTGTTCTGTCGTCTTCACTAAAAATAAAGCAATGGTCAATAATCCAAAAGATGGAATTAAACTTATCGCATTTAAAGAAGCAGATGGTCTTTATTACATCAAAACTAATAAACATGAGCGTAACAATCTGGCCAATGATAACGATGACACAGTTCCATCAACTATAAAGAAAGCGAACTCATCAAACATCTACGACTGGCACAGAAAACTTGGTCACATGAACGCCAAAGATCTGAAACTTGCACTCAAAAACGAGAACTTACCAGGATTGAACTTTGATGCTTCTGAAACTTTGCCTGAGTGTGAAACATGCATCCAAGCGAAATTGCATCGAGTACCTGCCCCCCGTGTAAATACAACTCAACGAACAACAGAACGCTTAGAAATCGTTCATAGCGACGTATGTGGACCTATCCGAACGTCCACAGTAAGCGGAAATAAGTACTTCGTTACTTTCATTGATGACTACAGTCGATTTAGTCGAGTTTACTTCATGAAAAATAAAAACGAAGTCTTAGAAAATTTTAAAGAGTTCAAGGAGTTATCAGAAACGCACGCTGGGACCAAAATCAAGTTCTTACAATCAGACAATGGCACTGAGTATGTAAATAAAGAGTTTAACGCTTACTTAAAACGTTGCGGGATACAGCGAAGGCTCACCGCACCGTACACCCCAAATCAAAACGGTATTGCTGAGAGGAAAAACCGTACCCTTGTGGAGAAAGCAAGAGCAATGATGATTGACGCAAAGGCACCATTAAAATTCTGGGGCGAAGCAGTATTTACTGCAAACTACCTATCAAACAGGAGTATAAACAGCGCCATTCAGAACCATACACCATTTGAACGATGGGTTGGTAGAAAGCCAATTGTAAATCACTTGTACATATTTGGTTGCAAAACTTATGTTCTGAGGAAGGGCCCCAATGGTCACAAATTTGCATCAAAGGCGATACCTGGTATGTTTGCGGGATATTCTGAAACATCCAAAGCCTACAGAATTTTTATTCCCTCGAAGAATATCATTGTAACATCAAAAGATATTCGAGTGGTTAAAACAATGTTCTATGATGAACTAAATAAGAATGGACTTTCCAGATTTTTTGAGTTTCCAGACGAAGAGCCAAATCAAATGTCATCACAACAAGCACCACACATGCAAGTGGATATTACGCTTGATGATGAAGAACATTGTCAACAACATGACAGCGATAGTGACGCAGGTGATAATGAAACGTTGCAACAAAATTTGGTCAATAGCACTGAATATGTTCAACAATCGGAACCAACAAACAATGAAAGTGACTACGAATCCCTTTCTGGTTCTTACAATGTCGATAATGATGACGAACCTGTACACAATCCTAATGCTGTTGCTGCCGTTCCAACTAGGTCTTTGAGAGACAGGTCGACGATTATGGCTCCAAAACGCTATGATGATTTTATTTTAGCTGCAGCTGAAGAAATTGAAAACCTTTACAAGCCTAGAGAACCTGTCACCTTCAAAGAAGCATTGGAATCTTTAAACAAAGAAAAATGGGAAGAAGCCATGCACAATGAAATAACTTCATTGAATGATAACCAAACCTGGAATCTGGTTGATCTACCCAAAGGACGAAAAGCCCTGCCCTGCAGATGGGTCTATAAAATTAAAATGAATCCTGATGGTTCCGTCGAAAAATACAAAGCCAGAATGGTGATCAAGGGCTATTCTCAGCAACCTGGAGTGGATTACAATAAAACATTCAGTCCAGTGGTTCGTTTAAGCACCGTACGAGCACTGTTTGCCATAGCTGCTAGAGAAAATCTGAAACTTTGCCAGTTTGACGTGGCTACTGCTTTTCTAAATGGTACTGTAAAGGAAGAAATATACATGAAGCAACCTGATGGTTTTCATGACGGCACGAAACGTGTCTGCAGACTTAAACGCAGTCTGTATGGTTTAAAACAAGCGCCACGTTGTTGGAATACTTGTATTGCCGATTTTCTACAAAAATCTGGTTTCCAACAAAGTGAAGCGGATCCGTGTTTATACATTAGAATTAGAGGACAATCCAAAGTCTTTATTGGTCTCTACGTTGACGACGGACTTGTAGCGTACAACACAATTACAGCAGGAGATGAATTTATCAAGGAATTGAAAACACAATTCAAGATTACTACAAAACCTGCTTCATACTTTCTTGGAATAGAAGTTAATGTGCGCAAAGATAAGACCATATCACTATGTCAAGAGGCCTACATAAAGAAAGTATTGGAAAAATATGGAATGTCCAGCTGTAAATCAGCACCAACGCCCATTATTAAAGGAAACGAAACGGAAGTGGAAGAGGACCTCAAAGAGAACTTCCCATACAGACAAGCCGTAGGTGCTTTAGCATATTTATCAGTAGGTACAAGGCCTGATATTTCATATGCTGTAGGTGTTGCATCTCGAAACCTCGGAGCACCTACTAAGAAAGATGTCATGCTGGTGAAACGTATCTTCCGGTACTTAAAAGGGACTCAGCAGAACTGTCTGACCTATACGAAAAAGTCGCCTCCATATCTAGTCTGCTACAGTGATGCAGATCATGCAGGAGATCAGACTACTGGAAGATCAACATCTGGAATGGTGTGTTTATTTAGTGGAGCTGCTATTAGCTGGAGAAGCCAGAGGCAAACCACAGTTTCTATTTCTTCAACCGAAGCAGAGCTTATAGCAGCAAGTGAATCTGCCCAAGAAGTATTATGGTTAAATCGTTTATTAAACACCTTAATTAAAACAGAAAAACCAGTGTTGAATCTCGACAACGAATCAGCACTTAAATTGGCACACAACCCGAAGTACGAATATCACAAGCGCACCAAACATATAAAGCTGAAACATTTCTTTATAAGAGAATGTGTTAGCAACGAAGACTTCGATGTGAAGCAAGTTCCATCAGAAGTGCAGTTGGCCGATATGCTGACTAAACCGTTGTTTGGCCCCAGACTTCAAGATATAAGTTCTAGGATGGGACTAAAGAATTTATCCTAAAATTCTTTTCTAAAATCCGAGGATGTTAAGTATGCACCCTATGTACATAATCTGTGCATAGATAGTTTGCATACTACTCTACGTATAGTAACATTCACATTACTCTGTGGGTTGGTTACTATGCAACAGTTATTTATATATGGACATTGTATTGTACAAATTATTATAAATAAATACAAGTGTTTCTTCAGTCTCTATATTTCTTATTGATAAATAAATACAAGATACATTCCACTGTGTCGTCCTAACAAATTTAACAAATTATTATATTCTTATAAATATCGGTACATATTTTTCATAGAGATATAAAGTTTTTTCAAAATTTTTGAAAAACTATTACTTATCTATATAT
The DNA here is from genome assembly GCA_963924495.1 of Nemapogon koenigi. NCBI lineage: Eukaryota > Metazoa > Arthropoda > Insecta > Lepidoptera > Tineidae > Nemapogon > Nemapogon koenigi. Next base: position 24,205 of record OZ004635.1, read on the forward strand.
ATAAAAATGAAACCCGTTTTCCGTTGTCACGACATAACATGAAAACGGCTTGACCGATTTTAGACTTAAAATATTCCTAGATATCCAGGGAAGGTTTAAAAGGTGAGACAATTCGAATAATTACCGAAAAACCCCTAAAAACAGCCCTTTTCTTTTTCCCATAATAACAGAGTCAATTTGAACCTTATTGCTATTCAATAAAGTTCATTTTAAATTAAAAGCACTCATTGTTGTCTATGCAATGTAGATGTGTTCCTAATGTCACCGCACAAATTTAAAATTCGCGTGCGTGTTGGAGAATCTAATGTCGCGTTCCGACACTCAACAAAAGTGATAATATCGCGAACGCGACCAAATTGAATAGTCACAAAATGTAATTTAAGTAATTTAATAGATCATTAGTAGTACTGATTTTCAATTTGGTCGGCTTCGCGAAACTTAATTTTGCCTAGGAGTAGAGGTAGGAGTAGGGGTAGGGGTAGGGACGGTTAGGGTAGGGTAGGAGTAGGTGTAGGGTAGGGGTAGGTGAGGGGTAGGGTAGGGGTAGGGGTAGGGTAGGGGTAGGGGTAGTGCAGGCAAGCCAACGTTTGGGCAGGACAACGTCTGCCGGGACCGCTAGTATGAGATAAAAATGGGACCAATCCGGAAGAATTATCTGTCGATTAAAAAAGAAATCATAAAAATCGGTTTCTTCACAACTGGCGGAGTAATCGACGCTCATACATACGTAAAAAAAAATACGGTCCAAATTGAGAACCGTCTTTTTCTTTTTTTGGAAGTCGGTTAAAAATACCTACACTTTTTACTTGTATCTATTATTATCAAAATTAAATTATACCTTCTTGTGACTTGACCACGACTATTGTTCTTCAATAAATTACGTTTGTTCGAACATTTAATTGCCTTTTTATTGTTTAAATTACAATTTTTAATTACGTGAATATTATCTAAAATGTTGCATTGCGCATGATGAAAGATGGCGCATCTTTTCTTTTCGATCGCTCTCATATTATTACATATATTAATGAACAAATCTTTTTACTAAGACCAATTAAATTAAGCTACCTACGTCAACAATAGATAGATACGATACATCTCAAAATTGATTGTTCTTTACAACTGTTTATTTTATTTATATGAGTTTGCAAAAAAATAAGAATACTGATTCGTTGAGCGAGGACTACTCCTTCCACTTAAGAGATGATCAGTCGAGGGGATACATCTTTAATAAAATTTTTGGCATTTGAATCCCACGTTCAATAATTGAACTATATTTGCGCCGTTTGTTAGACGCTGCAATGCGATTTCCGCCGCAGCTCCCGCTTTGATTGCTGTTTCCCTGACGGAGCTAATGTGTCCACGAACGTAGCATCCCATACACAGCTATCCCATATACAAGGGCCCGACCTCGTTCCGAATCAGAGTCATTCCATCGGGTCTCTTGCCGTCTTCCCGGATTATTCCCGTTGGCTCTAGGAGAGCAGGGACGTCTATTGACGCAAGTTCTCCTCTTTAAAAAAATAAATTAACATCGTTTTCGGTTCCTCAGACAGGGAAAAGAATCAAATTTAACTGTGTCTGTAATTTTTATGTGTTTCATTTTTTATTAGTTTTTCTATTTTTGTGTTTTTATATTCTTTAGTTGTTGGTGTGTCCCACTTGTGGGTAAGTGTATTTATATTCAGTCATGCTGTAAGTATGTGCATCCTGAAGGAAGTAGATTAGGTACATTGTAACTTTATTTTTTTCTTTAAAGTATGAAATAAATGTATTTACTTTGTGCACGTCCAAATTAAATAAATAATAAATAAGAGCCCTTTTGATGGTATCATTGAGGGAGCTGTGGCGAGAAAGCCTGCCTGCACGTTTTATGCAGTAAAGTCCGTGAGTTCCAAATTGATCATCTTTTCCACACGGAAATTTATGTTCTCAATATACTGGTGCTCCTAACCTTAGGCCTACACTACACTAAGTCTAAAAATTTCGTTATCCAAAAATGTACCGACGTTTCGAGATGGAAGAGCGTGTAATCAGTGGCCAGATTCCTTCTCTGATGAAGCCAGAAGCCGAGCGCGGTCGTGATCACTGATAACATTTTGTGTCAAACTGGTCAAACATTTGTGTGTTAGTTGTAATAATGGAGTGTCCCAAAGTTTTTGTTTATTTATTTCCTTATTATTATTATTTATATATAATTAACAAATTGAAATAATTTGTTTACAAGTCCACATCTATCTCACGCCATTACGAGACTGTACTGTTTATATCTATGACTGTTAGTTAGTTTCTATGAGAGCGATCGAAAAGAAAAGATGGCGCATGCGCAATGCAACATTTTCGAAATAAATATTCACGTACCTAATGTTCGAACAAACATAATTTATTGAAGAACAAACGTCAATATGTATTTATAGACTGATAATGAGAGAGAAAATATTAATAATTTTGATTGAGGGGGCTAACCGAACAGTATTTTATTAATTATTTTTTTTAAATAAACAACTAACGAACAAACGATTATTCATAGCGAACAATTAAGTACAAACCATGAACTAACGATATGCAATAATAAAAAATCAAAATTAAATTTTCGCGGGGGCCAGTTACTTGCCTGTGACTTGTAGAAGTCAGTCATGTTTATAATTTTTTTTATGTATTATTTTGTGTTTGTCTTTTGATGTTTTGTTTCCTTGTCAATTATAAAGCTTTATGTTTATTTATTATCATTCTTATTAAATAATTTGTTAGTTTCAGTTATGTATCAATTTCATTGTTCCTATCTTAAGTTGTATTTAGTCATGAATTATTTAATTTAAATATTATTTTAATGTTGAATAATTTTTTTTTGTGTATGTAAATAGTTTTAACTAATTTAGTTGTAAATATAGAAGTAGTATTGTATTATTTATTTCAGATTCCTGAAAGTTTCGATACTAAATTTCGACAGATAAATGTAACTGAATAACGACGTGACACTGGCAGAAATGTACTTATCTTAGTACAATTGCCATCCAATAAAAAAAAATAAAAAAAACTATACTCAGTCTACGTCAATGTCGTCAATTAATTTCGACAGTTGTATGTAACTGAATAACGTGACACTGGCAGAAATGTACTAAAAAAAAAAATATATATTATTGTACCTACTACTAACTTTTCCGCCCCGGTTTCGCCCATATTAACTTTCATCTTCTATTATCACAGAGCAAGTAAATTCTATTATGGTCAGAGTTCATAAAAAAATCACATAGAAAAAAGCACTTTCAGTTTTTCCCGAATTATCCGGGAATCTTCTCTAATTTTTCCTACCCTGATAATTACGAACACAACAAGAAAAAATCAGCTTTCATACAATTGCAGTATCAGCTGCAATTGATTTTTATTTATATAGATTGTATTTGTATTGTATGTATTAAAACTTATTTATGGAATGGGTGTTTTCCAGATGCAAGCAATGGGTTAAAGCTGTAGGGAAAGATGACTTAATATAATGTGTGTATAATGTGTGTATAATGTGTGTATAATGTGTGTTTGTGTTGAAAAAAAGTCGCCTCAAAAAGTCGTCTGCAGTTCCTTCAATAATCTAAAGGCCGATCCACTTCAATGTTGAATGTTTATAAAGCATTTTTAAATAGTTTTATGATGTTTCGAATCCGTACTGTTTAATTGTAACAATGTTTTTAATAAAAGAGTTTTAAAGAAAAAGTTTCTTACTTTGATTCGGGTCCACAATTAGGTAAGTCTAAAGTTGTATTAGAACCATCTCCACCCGCTATACATATGTACAACTTTAGGCTTATAAATGTGGAGTCGAATCGACCCTAACTACCACTGGCATGGATGCCGAAGAATGTAAATAAGAGAGTTATTGGAGAGTATTTTATTTTCTTCGCGACTTCCCCGGCCTCCGCTTGTTTAACACGGGGCGGGGGCGGGCGCGGGCGCCGCGGTCGGCCTTCCTCTCCGCCCCGTTAAAGCCGTCGTCGGGGCGTCCCGAGGACGCGCTCGTGTTACGCTTGGAGCCCCGCTTTTTGCCGCCGAAGCCAAACTTGCGGTCTCTCTCGGCGCGCTTTTTCGAGACGGCCGGGCGCTCGTTGGCGGGTCGTTTCCGGGCGGCCGGCCGCTCTTCTAGAAAGTCGAGGTCGCCCCCGCCACGTCGCGCTCGTTGCAACTTCAGTTTGAGGTCCCTCTGCGCGGCGACCCGTTCCAATCGAGCTTCAGCCTGTAGACCGCGCGCCAGCTTCCTCCCCTCCCGCAGAGACCGCGCGCGTTCCTGCCGCTCCGCTCGGGCTCCTCGCGCACTCAGCTCGGCCCGCACGCGCTGCATGTGCTGATCGGTCTTGGCCATCTCCGCAAAATAGTCGGGAGGGCGGCGCGTGGCCACACCCAGCGCATGCAACCGGGCCACACCGTCCAGCACGGCCGACGCAGCCTGTGAGCGTGCCCGCTCTTCGCGCGCCGTCTCGTCCTGCGCGTCCCCGGCACCACCGCCGCCCGCGACCAGATCAAGCCGCTCCAGCCACCCGACCTGCAGCACCAGCCCACCCAACGCAGCCCGTAACTCTGCCACCCTAGCAACCTTGCCGCTCCCCACACCCCTCTCTGTCTCCCGCGTGAGACCATGCAGGGCGCCCGCCGCGAACGCTTCCTGCAACTGAACCAGAAGATGCTGTCTTTATTAAAAAAATATAGGTTATGTTATGTTATTATGAGGATTAATCAGTATGTAAGATGATCCCGCCGACTATGATATGCCCCACATCATTAAACTGGATTCCCCATCATGTCAAGCATTGGTTGCCATGACATGAGGCATTCCCATGTAAGGCAGTTGTTGGGCTATGTGAGCAATAGTTGTTGTATTTGTAAGGCTCTGCATTCAAATCACTGAACAAATTTAAAAGAACATTGATTGAAGTCCTATTTTTAACCGACTTCGAAAAAAAAAAGAAGGAGAAGGTTCTCAATTCAAACCGTATATTTTTTTGTTTAATGAATCTGTATCTATACTATTAAAGTCAATAATAAAGAACATTATTTAGAGCCTCCGAGAAATATTTCGAAGTGTGTAAAAATTCAACATATTACTTATACAAAAAGTGCACTCAAACTCAAACCTAACATCAAGGAACGTTAATCAAGAAAAAACATTAAAGAAACCTAGTGATTTTCAAAGAAAAGTGTAAAAACAGGCTAGGAACCATATAACAATATAACTACAAATTGTCAATTTTTAAGTGAAAAATTCATACTACCCACAGAAGATCATACCAATTAGTAGAATTTACACAAAAAAAGATGGATATGCATATGAAATACAATTCCAAAAACAAACAAATATGATCATGGAAAATCTCACTAAAAGTCTGTTGAACACTTTTGATGAAAAACTCAAACCACTGGTGAAGGAAAAAAAAAAAAGATCTGAAAATGGAAGTAAATCTGTTGAAAGACAAAATAAAAACCTCGAGAGAAATACAAGAAAAAAAAAAATTATACTACATGGAATCGAAGAAACCGAGAAAAGTTACACTGAACTTCAAAATTTAGTTTTAAATGTACTCAACTCAACTTGCGAAAAGGGAAATACCGATAATTGGGATAAATGGGAGATTAGCAACATCCAAAGATTAGGAACCAAAATAAAAAGGGCTCCAAATTCTTGAGTGCCCAAGGGCCCCGGCATGGCCTAAGACGGCGTTGGACAGAGGGTGGTAGGGGCAGGGGTTGATCTGAGCCATCCCTATGCAGAACAAAGTGAGGAAACTTATAACTTCTATTTTTGGTGCAAATCATGGGCTTTTCCTAACCTATTTTTGATGTAATATTTTTCAGTAGTGACTTAAGATTGCAACTGCTCCAGTGTGGCAGTGCTTAACAAATCACAGGCACCCAGATGAGGGCTGCCCTCCATATACTCTGGAGGCTTTATAAAAACACTCTAGGGGTAGGGCAGACAAGTAACAGGTGGAATTAAGGCAAGTACCTAACATTTTGAATGGCCAATTACAGTTTTTGTTTTTTAAATTAGGTATGTTTAAATTTAAATTGATATTAATAAAGCTACGCATCTGTGCAAGGAACTAAAGTTTTAGTATAGAAAGGGGACCCACCTTCATGCCCTACAACCCTCAATTACCCACTATCAAGGTAGCACATTAGTAAACACAACCCAAAATTATAGACAAAAATTATTTAGGAAACAATGTACAACATCAAGCTGGCAGCACTTCTCACTACAGCACTACCACACTCACCTCCTCGTCGGAGTCCCCGCTAACGCCGCTGTCCTCCATGGAGAAGTCAAGCATGCTGCTGCTACTGCTGTGATCTAAACTGTAAACAGAACACGTATTTGTATATATACAGGTAAACTTATAATTAGGTAACATACAACTATAACTAGGTAATTAAACTGGGTAAAGGTACAGAACAGATTATCTTATCCTGAGCTTTTCGTGTTTTGACGACTTTATTAAATTGCTGCACTGTTTTATGATATACTTTAACTATTTTGAAGTCTCGGTAAGGTACCACTTTTCGCCGGTGTTCATTAGTTTATAAGAAAATTTACATTGAAAAACTTAACCTAAAAATCTGAAATTAAGATTTTAGTGTTTTAAAATAAAATACAAGGTTTCCAGCGCTTCGGCGGCCGCTCCCGCGGCACCGCTCGCTTCGCTCGCTCGCCTTGCACCTTGTTTTTACACCATCCGAACCACGCTCATGGCTGCGCTACTTTCTAACCTATTTTGCAGAGTAAAAAAATTTCGATCGTGTCTGAAGACTTTTCACCGACCTGGCAGTCACGGAAGGGGTTTCCGGGATTGGTGTCCTGGACGAAAGTTGCTCCTTTCATCCTATAAAAAATGGGTGTTATATCGAGTAAAAAATCAATTAAAAATTTTCTATGATCATCATTTCAAAACTCCAAACTTAATTTTGCAAAAACCTGTGACCTCCTGCAAAAACTTATACCTTACCAAGGAATATAAGTTACCTTACCGAGACTTGAAAATAGAAAGTAATTTACCTTAAACTGCGGCAACTAGACACTTGCTAACATATATTCCTTGCTTGCTAATAACAAAAGTAACACATACTAAAAATGGGTAAAAACTAAAATCCTAAAATAAACCTAACCTCGAAAATTAAAACCAAAACATTCAATCATAATATCATCATGCCTGATCACAAAGAGTATAATAATATAGATAGCCCACCCTCAGAATAATAAAAGCCCACCCACTTGGCCACAGAGCAAGTAGAAGTTCTTTGAGTATCGTCTAGTAGGCCAGTCTGTGTAAATTTTTTGGACTAAAGCGGGGAACTCACTAGTATATTAGATATCTGTGAAAAAATTACCAAAAAATTACTTTACTCCTCTCAGAAATCCATAACTCCATACATTCCATAGACTAGCTAGACTAAACTCACTAAACTTGATAAACAATTCTATTGACAAACTTTATATTTGAAATCCAGTACATAATAAAATAAATATAATAAATAATAGTTCTAAGTGAAATAGTATAAATTTCCATTATAATAATCCACGTACCACAAAGTATATTAAAGGAGTATAAATGTGTATATTTAAAAGTAACTCAACCGGATGTTGTAGTTCGGCAGTGATGGTTCGTGTGGCCCCGTTGTTTTGTATAGAAAATGCAATGGCCGCCATCTTCGATTCTTGTTAATGTTTTGGTCGTAGATCGCATTTTTTAAAATGTTATCGTGCGTGAAATGAAATTTGATTAAGAAAATAGTTTCGCTACATTGTAGTTGTTGTTAGGAATCATCCTAAGCAACCGGTACGAGCGTTTTCTGAGTATAGTTAACTAAGTGTTTACATGTAGGGTTCACAATTCACATTGGAACCTCGGGGCCTGTGTCCTGTAGTAAACCAGTATTCTGTTGCAGCAGCCGGTCTCCAGTGGCGGCCGCTCCAGTTTTTCGTCGGGGTCAGCCCAAAATGAAAATATCTATAGCATGTCGGCTTCGTCAGGCTACGAATCGGCAGCCCGCCAAGTGAGTATAATACAGGATGCCACTGTTGCCATTTACCATTAGGTACCGGAGCGGGCATACTTTTACTAAAACTTATACATGTATGTTATTTTGTGGCTTGTTTTGTGTTTCACTAACAACATAATGTTGCAGTACAATAATACAGTAGAAAGTATCAGTACACGATGTCGAGCGACATCTCATAGCGTAGGTACCTACTATATATTATTTAAAGTAACTTGCGTCTTCTACCTAAAATGTTTGTAACAATTTATAACAATAAAAGTAAATCTTCCCAAATGTTTGGACAATGCAAAGTAAGCTTTGTTATTGAAATACCAGGATTTTTTAGTGTATTTCCATCATACCTACCAAGTTTCATAAAAATAATATATTGAATCACGATGGTGTGACATAGATTATTATTATTAACCGTCCAAAGTTTGTAATATTTACTGTCCATATGCATACATAAGTTACATACACAGCAGGCACTTCTCCAAAGTTCACAGTTGGTACCTATAGAACTTATTGTTATATATTATTGATACCAAAACAATTTGTCAAATAAACTAAATATCAAATAGGGAATTATAGATTTTTTGGTTAAAGTTTACTTTTGTAGAAACCAGAGCCACCTGTTTCTCATAAAATCATTTAAAATCTTCAAACTTATCAATGTAAAACAGACAAAAGCAAAGTTTATAAGCAAAAAATGGAAACTTAAGTGTTTATCAATGTAGGTATCTTCTTTTTTTACTGTGGCTCCACCAATATTCATTGATGATTTGCCAATGTCAAGTTGCGGCAGTCTAGCAGTATTAGATGTATCTATTTTCACATGAATAGTCCCTGTTAGCATATGGGACAACTGTTTCTCTGCAAATATCTGTGTTTTTGAGGAGTACACTTAGAGCTCCATAATCAGTAGGTAGACAATATTGATCAAAAGAAAATGTTTTTTGTCAACCTGTGTTATTCTTAATTATATGTCCACAAAACTGGTACAACAGGGAGTTTCCAAACATTTCATTACATACAATTTATTTAAACAGTCTTGTTGTTTTCTAAGTAGGTTGATAAATACAGTTACAGTAATAAATAATAATATATGCTGGAAGGACTTTCCAATTATAGTGTTTTCTAAACAAGTTTATGAACCCCTTGTCCTCTCAATCACCTTAAAACTTCATAGTAAATACAGAAAATTGTGGAAACACTTAAATTCTCAAAATAACCACTATCTTATATAGAGTAGAGATATATTGCAAATTATGTTTGTGCTCCTAAATATCAGTATTAATCAATATTATATTCTTATGCTATTCATGTACATTGTATATGTGTCGCAGGGAGAGTTGAGCCAAACCACATGATGATATACTAGTCTGGGCGGCGGTTATTTACCATTAGGACATACAAGACCCTATCCTGGCAGGATTTGAGTGAAAATTTATTTCTTTAGTAGTTAACCTGTGTAAATAAATTTATTTCTGATTGAGACATAAGTAGATCTATACGTCTATACTAATAATATTATAAAGAGAAAATATTTGTATGTGTATTTGTAATGAATACTCGCTTCACATTCATTGGAATATCACACAAAAATATCTGGAGGTATTAAACAAGCTCTAAAACAAGAAAGTCTGAAAAATACACAAGTTCTAATTAGAAAAGGAGTAGCTACAGACTATCATAGGTTACTTTACTCTAACGAACTATAATACAAACTGCTTCTTTGTGCCACTTTTAGAGGCTCTAATATACTGTCAAATCACATAGTAAATTTAATATTGAATTCAAATTTTTGTGTTGTCATTTGGTGCAACAATCATGTAAATCAGTCTTTCTGAAGGATTTACGAATGAGAAAATGCTACTACAATTTGTAACTTTAAAACTACCAACAATTCTAAGGTATGTTCTTTCTGGAGACAGCAAATATATCTTAGTGTCTACAGTATCATGTTGTTGGGGAATCCCGAAGTTGAAATACAGATCAAACGATTTGAGTCTGTACCTAATGGATGCACATTAATAATATTGACTTATAGGTTATCTTTATTGGATATTGAACAATGAAAATAAGCTAAAATTTAATTTCTAGATTATTGTGTTTATCAATTACAATAAAGCAATTAATATTTTGTACCTATTATTTACTTGGTGACGCTATATTTCACAAAAAACAGTCTTAACCAGATTCTATTTTCGGCGCTCCTCGAGTCTTCAACTCGATTTTAACTGTGCAAAACTCCATGTGGAGTAATCAATGTTATATCTTTTTAAAACAATTACAAAACATGCTACAATTGACAGAACATTGTTATGAGCTATGTATAAGCAGCGCCATCTGTAAATAGCTTTGCGTTTTCTTCTCCATTACATACTATGAAATATAAATACAACAGAAAGAAGAGCCACATTATTGTGACAATGCAACAGTACCATCTATCCTTACAATCGAAGTAGAAAAAGCAATCAACTCCCAATCACTTGACCTGATGCGAGGCACAGTTGAAGAAATATGTCCAATTCTGACCAAATTATTTAATGACTTCCTACACAAATCTTATTCCAGAACAACTCGTACAGGAATACAATGAATGAAAGAAACTGATTTATCTAGCACTTTATGACTACTCAAAAGTTATTCTTGATCGGATATCTAAAGGGTTGGACGAGATCCAACCTATTGAACAAGATGGTTTAGAAAACATTTTAGCACAATCAACCGCATACACACAGTAAAACAACTCGTACAGAAATACAATAAATGAAAGAAACTGATTTATCTAGTATTTTATGACTACTCAAAAGTTATTCTTGATCGGATATCTAAAGGGTTGGACGAGATCCAACCTATTGAACAAGATGGTTTAGAAAACATTTTAGCACAATCAACCGCGTACACACAGTAAAACAACTCGTACAGAAATACAATAAATGAAAGAAACTGATTTATCTAGCATTTTATGACTACTCAAAAGTTATTCTTGATCGGATATCTAAAGGGTTGGACGAGATCCAACCTATTGAACAAGATGGTTTAGAAAACATTTCAGCACAATCAACCGCATACACACAGTAAAACAACTCGTACAGAAATACAATAAATGAAAGAAACTGATTTATCTAGCATTTTATGACTACTCAAAAGTTATTCTTGATCGGATATCTAAAGGGTTGGACGAGATCCAACCTATTGAACAAGATGGTTTAGAAAACATTTTAGCACAATCAACCGCGTACACACAGTAAAACAACTCGTACAGAAATACAATAAATGAAAGAAACTGATTTATCTAGCATTTTATGACTACTCAAAAGTTATTCTTGATCGGATATCTAAAGGGTTGGACGAGATCCAACCTATTGAACAAGATGGTTTAGAAAACATTTCAGCACATTCAACCGCATACACACAGTAAAACAACTCGTACAGAAATACAATAAATGAAAGAAACTGATTTATCTAGCATTTTATGACTACTCAAAAGTTATTCTTGATCGGATATCTAAAGGGTTGGACGAGATCCAACCTATTGAACAAGATGGTTTAGAAAACATTTCAGCACAATCAACCGCATACACACAGTAAAACAACTTGTACAGAAATACAATAAATGAAAGAAACTGATTTATCTAGCATTTTATGACTACTCAAAAGTTATTCTTGATCGGATATCTAAAGGGTTAGACGAGATCCAACCTATTGAACAAGATGGTTTAGAAAACATTTCAGCACAATCAACCGCCTACACACAGTAAAACAACTCTTACAGAAATACAATAAATGAAAGAAACTGATTTATCTAGCATTTTATGACTACTCAAAATTATTCTTGATCGGATATCTAAAGGGTTGGACGAGATCCAACCTATTGAACAAGATGGTTTAAAAAACATTTCAGCACAATCAATCGCATACACACAGTAAAACAACTCGTACAGAAATACAATAAATGAAAGAAACTGATTTATCTAGCATTTTATGACTACTCAAAAGTTATTCTTGATCGGATATCTAAAGGGTTGGACGAGATCCAACCTATTGAACAAGATGGTTTAGAAAACATTTTAGCACAATCAACCGCATACACACAGTAAAACAACTCGTACAGAAATACAATAAATGAAAGAAACTGATTTATCTAGCATTTTATGACTACTCAAAAGTTATTCTTGATCGGATATCTAAAGGGTTGGACGAGATCCAACCTATTGAACAAGATGGTTTAGAAAACATTTTAGCACAATCAACCGCGTACACACAGTAAAACAACTCGTACAGAAATACAATAAATGAAAGAAACTGATTTATCTAGCATTTTATGACTACTCAAAAGTTATTCTTGATCGGATATCTAAAGGGTTGGACGAGATCCAACCTATTGAACAAGATGGTTTAGAAAACATTTTAGCACAATCAACCGCATACACACAGTAAAACAACTCGTACAGAAATACAATAAATGAAAGAAACTGATTTATCTAGCATTTTATGACTACTCAAAAGTTATTCTTGATCGGATATCTAAAGGGTTGGACGAGATCCAACCTATTGAACAAGATGGTTTAGAAAACATTTTAGCACAATCAACCGCGTACACACAGTAAAACAACTCGTACAGAAATACAATAAATGAAAGAAACTGATTTATCTAGCATTTTATGACTACTCAAAAGTTATTCTTGATCGGATATCTAAAGGGTTGGACGAGATCCAACCTATTGAACAAGATGGTTTAGAAAACATTTCAGCACAATCAACCGCATACACACAGTAAAACAACTCGTACAGAAATACAATAAATGAAAGAAACTGATTTATCTAGCATTTTATGACTACTCAAAAGTTATTCTTGATCGGATATCTAAAGGGTTGGACGAGATTTAACCTATTGAACAAGATGGTTTAGAAAACATTTTAGCACAATCAACCGCGTACACACAGTAAAACAACTCGTACAGAAATACAATAAATGAAAGAAACTGATTTATCTAGCATTTTATGACTACTCAAAAGTTATTCTTGATCGGATATCTAAAGGGTTGGACGAGATCCAACCTATTGAACAAGATGGTTTAGAAAACATTTCAGCACAATCAACCGCATACACACAGTAAAACAACTCGTACAGAAATACAATAAATGAAAGAAACTGATTTATCTAGCATTTTATGACTACTCAAAAGTTATTCTTGATCGGATATCTAAAGGGTTGGACGAGATCCAACCTATTGAACAAGATGGTTTAGAAAACATTTCAGCACAATCAACCGCATACACACAGTAAAACAACTCGTACAGAAATACAATAAATGAAAGAAACTGATTTATCTAGCATTTTATGACTACTCAAAAGTTATTCTTGATCGGATATCTAAAGGGTTGGACGAGATCCAACCTATTGAACAAGATGGTTTAGAAAACATTTCAGCACAATCAACCGCATACACACAGTAAAACAACTTGTACAGAAATACAATAAATGAAAGAAACTGATTTATCTAGCATTTTATGACTACTCAAAAGTTATTCTTGATCGGATATCTAAAGGGTTAGACGAGATCCAACCTATTGAACAAGATGGTTTAGAAAACATTTCAGCACAATCAACCGCATACACACAGTAAAACAACTCGTACAGAAATACAATAAATGAAAGAAACTGATTTATCTAGCATTTTATGACTACTCAAAATTATTCTTGATCGGATATCTAAAGGGTTGGACGAGATCCAACCTATTGAACAAGATGGTTTAAAAAACATTTCAGCACAATCAACCGCATACACACAGTAAAACAACTCGTACAGAAATACAATAAATGAAAGAAACTGATTTATCTAGCATTTTATGACTACTCAAAAGTTATTCTTGATCGGATATCTAAAGGGTTGGACGAGATCCAACCTATTGAACAAGATGGTTTAGAAAACATTTTAGCACAATCAACCGCATACACACAGTAAAACAACTCGTACAGAAATACAATAAATGAAAGAAACTGATTTATCTAGCATTTTATGACTACTCAAAAGTTATTCTTGATCGGATATCTAAAGGGTTGGACGAGATCCAACCTATTGAACAAGATGGTTTAGAAAACATTTCAGCACAATCAACCGCATACACACAGTAAAACAACTTGTACAGAAATACAATAAATGAAAGAAACTGATTTATCTAGCATTTTATGACTACTCAAAAGTTATTCTTGATCGGATATCTAAAGGGTTAGACGAGATCCAACCTATTGAACAAGATGGTTTAGAAAACATTTCAGCACAATCAACCGCATACACACAGTAAAACAACTCGTACAGAAATACAATAAATGAAAGAAACTGATTTATCTAGCATTTTATGACTACTCAAAATTATTCTTGATCGGATATCTAAAGGGTTGGACGAGATCCAACCTATTGAACAAGATGGTTTAAAAAACATTTCAACACAATCAACCGCATACACACAGTAAAACAACTCGTACAGAAATACAATAAATGAAAGAAACTGATTTATCTAGCATTTTATGACTACTCAAAAGTTATTCTTGATCGGATATCTAAAGGGTTGGACGAGATCCAACCTATTGAACAAGATGGTTTAGAAAACATTTCAGCACAATCAACCGCATACACACAGTAAAACAACTCGTACAGAAATACAATAAATGAAAGAAACTGATTTATCTAGCATTTTATGACTACTCAAAAGTTATTCTTGATCGGATATCTAAAGGGTTGGACGAGATCCAACCTATTGAACAAGATGGTTTAGAAAACATTTCAGCACAATCAACCGCATACACACAGTAAAACAACTCGTACAGAAATACAATAAATGAAAGAAACTGATTTATCTAGCATTTTATGACTACTCAAAAGTTATTCTTGATCGGATATCTAAAGGGTTGGACGAGATTTAACCTATTGAACAAGATGGTTTAGAAAACATTTCAGCACAATCAACCGCATACACACAGTAAAACAACTCGTACAGAAATACAATAAATGAAAGAAACTGATTTATCTAGCATTTTATGACTACTCAAAAGTTATTCTTGATCGGATATCTAAAGGGTTGGACGAGATCCAACCTATTGAACAAGATGGTTTAGAAAACATTTCAGCACAATCAACCGCATACACACAGTAAAACAACTCGTACAGAAATACAATAAATGAAAGAAACTGATTTATCTAGCATTTTATGACTACTCAAAAGTTATTCTTGATCGGATATCTAAAGGGTTGGACGAGATTTAACCTATTGAACAAGATGGTTTAGAAAACATTTCAGCACAATCAACCGCATACACACAGTAAAACAACTCGTACAGAAATACAATAAATGAAAGAAACTGATTTATCTAGCATTTTATGACTACTCAAAATTATTCTTGATCGGATATCTAAAGGGTTGGACGAGATCCAACCTATTGAACAAGATGGTTTAAAAAACATTTCAGCACAATCAACCGCATACACACAGTAAAAAAACTAGATTACTAAATTAACAATATAAAATCTATGTTTTTAACACATAACAGTATTTAGTAATGTTAGTTATTTAGTTAATGTTTAATATAGAGTACATAATGTTGCAGGACTACGGGTCGCCCTCCGCCAGCGTGCTGGACCGTAAAGTAGCTCTCATGCTACCGGGCGGGGGTATAGCTGGAGGTGGGAGTATAGTGGGAAGCGGAGGCGGCAACTCGCCCGGCGAGTCTCCTGAGCCGGATTCTACGTGGGCGGCCAGGAGACATCTGACACCTAACCAGCAGCTTACAGCGCAGATCCTGCAGTCGCTGTCCCGGCCGGCCGTGTCGCACTCTCCTCACACATTGCAGACACCGCACCGCGACTTGCTGCGCTGTTCTTACCAGGCGCTCGCGCTGGTAATGCTAGACCACACATACGCCGAGCCTGCACAGAAACAGCCCGCGCCGCCGCTCGTCGTGCCACCCGCACCGTCCACGCCTCTCGTGCTGCCCGCGCCCGCTGTGCAGCCGCCCACACACGCGATCCGCGCCCACCGCCCGCCGCGCTCCCCGACCCGCTCGCGGTCCCGCTCGTGCTCAGTGTCCGGTTCGCGGTCCAGGTCGCGGTCCAGGTCTCGGTCGCGGTCGCGATCCATGTCGCGCGGGGGCAGCGACACAGAGACGGCGCCTGAGGGGGAGGAAGGAGAGGGTGAGGAGGGGGAGGGCGAGGAGGGGGAGGAAGGTGTCACGCGCTGTGTGTGCGGGTTCACTCACGACGACGGGTACATGATCTGTTGTGATCGCTGTGCTGAGTGGCAGCATGTAGACTGTGTACAAGTGGATAGACAGAATATACCTGACGAGTACCAGTGTGAGTTGTGTCAGCCCCGTGTGCTGGACAGACGTCGTGCTCGGGCGCTGCAGATGCGCAAGAGAGAAGAGCTGGGAGCCCTCGGGGCGCCCACCGGGGACGGGGCAGTATCGCGCCGCCGGCTTGTCACGGTCACCACCTACAGCGACACTCGCCCGCCATCCATACCGCTCCCGGCGCCACCGGTGCCCGCGCCTATGCTCGCACCGACCGCCGGTAAACGCGGCCCTCGACGGCCCCGCGCGCCCCCCAAGCCCCCGAAGCGCAAGCCGGGTGAGCGCCGCGCGCGCCGTAAGAAAGAAGCTTACGAGCCGGCCGCAACGAACCACTACAGTCCCGAGCTGAGGGCGAGACTCGCCAAGTGCGGGGCGGGCGGGCTGCAGTGGGCGGGAGGTGCGACGGGCGGGAGACTGTGTGCGCCGGTACCCCACGCCGGTGGACGGATACTGGTCGCGACGAGGTCGCTCCGTCCCGCCACGCCCGTCGTGGAGCTGCGCGGGAAGTACATGCTGGCAGCGCAGGCCCCGCCGCGACACAAGCCTCGCCCCTTTGTGTTCCACTACCGGCTACCGCGGGACGACACAGCCGTGTGTGTGGACGCGCGCACCTACGGCAACGAGGCGCGCTTCGTGCGGCGTTCCTGCCAGCCCAACGCCGAGCTGCGACATTGTCTGCTAAAGGGCGCGCTGCATCTTTACTTGGTGACACTGGGAGCCGTTCCGGCCGACACAGAGATCACGCTAGGGCACGAGCCGGGCGACCCGCGACAGCCTTGCGCCTGCGGGAACCCACGACGGTGCCGCGCCAACGGTCTGGGAGGGCCGGAACTATCGCCGTCCCCGCCCGACGCGTCCTTCTACTCTCCTGGTTCCCCCTTGCCACCCCTGCCCCCCGGTACACCCCCGACACCTCCCTTCTTGCAGCGCGCGCCTTACTACGAGCCGGTCGAGCGAGAGCCGGACGTCAAGACGGACAAGTGCGAGGACGAGACCGACACTACCGCGGTCACCACACACGACATCAACGAGTTCAAGGTAGAGAAGGACGAGAAACAAGTTAAAGAGGAAAAACAAGTTAAAGAAGAAAAACAAGTTAAAGAAGAAAAACAAGTTAGAGAAGAAAAACAAGTTAGAGAAGAAAAACAAGTTAAAGAAGAGTCCCCGCCCCCGCCCCCGCCCCCACCGCCGCCGCCGCCTCCTCTCCCGCCGCCGCCGCCACCCGCCAACCTAGAGAAGGAGTCGTCGGACTCTGACCGGTCCTCGCACGGGTCGGGCACACACACACACACGCACACGCGGGCGGCCCGGGCGTTGCGCCGCAGTCTGTGTCACGAGCACGACCGATCTTCACGGTCCAGTCGCAACAGTCGTCACAGTCGTCACAGTCACACACAAGACTCGCCCGACGGGTCTCCCACTACCGACACTGCCACGGCCGACACGCGACACAAGATGACTCGTGAAGAACGCAAGATGGAGGCTATCGTGAGGGCCTTCGAGCGGATGGAGAAGGCCGAGAGACGCAAGATGGAGGTGCGCGAGAGACAACGACGACGGGAGTCGGACCCTGCACCGCCGCGCAAGTCAGTACTCTTGTATCTTTGTATCATTGAACGCACTAATCTCAGGAACTATGCGGTACCGTTACACCCGTTTATTGATGAACATATTATAGTATAGGGCTTATTAGGGCTATAATCCGCAACTTTTAATTTTTCGTTAAATTAAAAATCCGTTTGGAGATCTTTTTTTGCTTAACACAATACACATTACATTTGTTTTTATTCGGTTCAAGATTAGAGATACAGTGTAAAGTGGGGCTCAAATCTACTATACTCTCTGCCTCAAAAGCTAGCTGGTAATAACTACACATCAAAAAAGTCTAGGGATCAAACATAGATATTTTCAAACTTTTTTTGTAATCAACAAATAAATAAAATGAGAAGTATTTTATATCACTAGAAAGGTAATTTTATGGTTATTTAAAACTATGGTCTATGGTCTGTAGACATCCTGAAAGCTCGATTTATTTATAAGAACGTATAAAACACAATTTCTCGTTTTTTTCTGCTACAACAATGTTTGCTATTTAAAAATATGACTTAAAATTTGAATAGTCGAATTATTTACACAAAGCAAATAACTTATGATCTATTGAACCTCAACATTTGCCTTAGCTAGTTTTCACATACTTACTAGTCAACTTATATTTAGCTAATCAACTTATCATCTTTATGTTATATGCAAGTTATTGTTTCTATATTGTAAGGTTCTATTCCTCTAAATATTTGATTTGCTGGTAAAAACTAGCCAAGTCAAATGTTGAGGTTCAATAGATTATAAGTTATTTGCTTTGTGTAAATAATTCGACTATTCAAATTTTAAAAGTCTTATTTTTAAATAGCAATCTTTGTTGTAGCAGAAAAAAAAATTGTGTTTTAAAGAATGTTATACGTTTTTATAAATAAATTTCAGGATCGTCTACAGAACTTGGCACCCATTTAGATCTCAAATCTTTTGTCGGTGAAGCCGGCAACCACACCATAATTATCATAATATTGAACTTGGCTCTCATTTTCACCTTTATGTTTTTGGTGGGATATCATACTTTTTGTAAATAAATTTATTATTATTCAAAAGTGATCTTACTTCCCCTAATAAAAACGAGTCATAAATCTTTTTCAAATCTTATAAATTCACTGTTTTCTGATTTTTTCCTTTGTATTCATTCACCCAATTACCTATCTGGATGCCAATTTGTAACTTTCTAGGTCATCTGGAACTGGGTTAGAGTTTTGATATGTAGGTCAGTCAGTGATCAAAATGACGATTTTTGGACGTCAATATCTAAATAACTGTTAAGCTGTGTTTATAAAGAAATATATCTAGGGGGTCTCAATATGTTAAATAGTTTTTGGGTTATGAAGGGATCAAAAGTGGCTCCAAATGGTTCGTGTAATATTACACACGGTGCTGCTCGCCAGTTCTGTTGGCTTGAAGTTGGCTTGACACGCTACCGCATTGTCTAGATATAATCGTCAACCAGTGACGAACCGTGACGGAAAGGTAGTTTTATAATATAGCTCACTCAATTTGTACTAATTGCTTGTATCTACTTATGGTTTCTTCTTCACACATTCATATGGTTGCCGCCCGGTCCTTTATGGTATGAACTCTATAGTAGTGCGAGAAGTGTAATGTGGACGTTTCTTTCGTTACAGACGTAAAGGTCGTGCACGGACCGCCAGCCAGGGTGGGGGCGGGGGAGGGGGCGGCGGCGTGGGAGGGGCGCGACGTCGGCTGGACTCTGTGGACAGCGAGCCGGTCACCTCCGCCGACGAGGGGGATGTGGCGGACCCGGGCGGAGCGCGCTCTGACGAGCTGGCTCGCAGGCTGGGACTCAGCTCGGCTTGTCTGTTTGTGGAAGCTGCCGTGGGCGCAGTCGAGGCCGGCTTCAAGCTGCCCAAGACCAAGAAGGCCATGATCACCGAGTGGATAGCGCGCTCGCCCGACGGTCCCGCGCCGCCGCCCGAGCCGCACAGCGCCAAGAAGCGGTGGCTGCGACAGGCCATCTCCGAGGTGGTGACGCCCGCGTCTGCTGCTGTCTCGCCCGCGCCCCCGCAGCCCCTTATCACCGCCCCGCCGCATTGCGCGCCCGCCGCTCCTCTCAAGAAGCGTCGGCTGGCTCGAGAGTCGCTGTCGGCCGAGGAGGACTCGCCGGCCAAGTGCGCGCCCGAGCAGCCGGACGCGGCGCACATCCGGCGGATCATCGGCGTGCCGGAGCCCGAGCCGGAACCCGAACCCGAGCCGGAGCCGGCGGGTGGTCCCGAGCAGGAGCCAGAGCTGGACATGGCAGACTTGCAACAGAAGCTCCACTCGTTCCACACGGAGAACATCCAGATGCTGCGGAGCCGCAACCGCAAGTCTCCCAAGGAGAAACGCAAGCGGGTCAATCTGAACTTTGACCTGAATATGGTGGACGACCGCGTCAGTATCAGACTGCGTCCCCCGTCCCCCGCGCATTCTGAGGAAATCCCCATGCCGCTGGAGCCCGAAGACGCGACAGACACCGCCGACGACACCGACAGCATCCCGTTGCCGGGCGAACCGCCGCCCGAGTCCATCCCGCTACCGGCCTCGCCCGCCCCGCCGCGCCGCAAGCTGTCCATCTCAGAGTACCTCAAGCGGCAGGCCACTTCGGGAGAGCCAGCATAGTGTAGGTACAAGTGTACAAGACAATATCAAGTTAACTAGCAGACGCGCAGAGACTGGCAGACCAGCGGACATAGCGGTGTGTGTGTGTGTGTATATATAGTAGATGCTAGACTACAATAAAATATTTTGCAATATGTTTAATGATAAGTGGACCCCAGTGGTGTATATTGTTAAATATTATTATTTTTCTTAATGTTTTAATTAAAACATGTAAAATTTAAAATAATATAGAATAAAAGATGTTATTATAATTAATTAAACCGTTGATTTTGATTCTCATTCTCGCACAATGTTATGTAGATGGATCGGAAGTAACAAGTGTAAGATATAGCCTAAGTAACGGGGAGATTGTATGGACTCTGGCAATAATTCGCCCGTCGCTGATACTTTGCAATTCGAATGTCAAAGAATCCAATATCTTCTTTTGTTTCTTATGTTCTCGAAGCCGTGTTACACAGTCCCAGAGTACCCAGTGGAAGATCAAGTTTTTCTCTTTTTAAACTTGTAGCCAATGGTATTTGTGAGGCTATACTTAACGAATGGCCAGTTCGTTGAGGTATATTTAAGTGTAGATTGTCCACTGGTATCGTTATCACACTGTCCCGAATCTCTTAGGGGCCGTCTCCACGAGTAAGAGAATCGCGGCGATAGTCTCGCCGTGCCATACAAACTCGGCGATAGTGTGGCCCTGTGGAGATTGGCCCATACACTTTGTATTAAATTTGGTGGCGCGGACGAGACTCACACATAAATAAGAGAGTGATTGGAAACAAATTATAAATTTTATTTATTTCAGTGATCATTTACCTTAATGGCAATGTACAATAGAATAAATAAAATTAATAATACCTACTCTCCAATCACTCTCTTATTTATATTCTTCGGCATCCATACCAGTGGTAGTTAGGGTTGATTCGACTCCACATTTATAAGCCTAAAGTTGTACATTATGTATAACGGGTGGAGATGGTTCTAATACAACTTTAGACTTAAAGGTGGACCTGAATCAAAGTAAGAAACTTTTTCTGTAAAACTCTTTTATTAAAAACATTGTTACAATTAAACAGTACAGAACATCAAAAACTATTTAAAAATAGATAGGTACCTGGTCCTGATGCTTTATAAACATGAAATGGAAACTCATTCAAAATTTCATCAGGAATCCACTTCCTGAGTTTCAAGATTGCCTTTAGATTTTTTGAAGGAACTGCAGACTTCTTGAGGCGACTTCTATTCAATGGGAACATTATATTAAGTCATCTTTCCCTACAGCTTTAAACCATTGCTTGCATCTGGAAAACACCCATTCCATAAATAAGTTTTAAAAATACAATCTATATAAATAAAAATCAATTGCAGCATGTATGAAAGCAATTTTTTCTTGTTGTGTTCATAATTATCAGGGCAAGGTTTATAGGGTAAGAAAAATTAGAGAAGATTCCCGGATAATTTGGGAAAAACTGAAAGTGCTTTTTTCTATGCGATTCTTGTATGAATTCAGACCATAATAGAAGATGAAAGTTAATATGGGCTACATGGGGAAAGTTAGTACCTAGTACAATATATACAATTCGAAAGGACTTTCCAAACAAAGAGTTTTCTAATTAAGTTTATGACCCCCTTATCCTAGGTAGGTATTGAACAAAATAACAAAAAATATAATAGAATCCCAAGTTTGATTTAAAGATAGAATGCTGTTAAACATTAAATTAAACTCAGCTGTGACCTAATAATATGCAATAAAATGCTAACCTGGCCTCATATAAAGGAAATTTTGCAATAAATATCCTTTTTCCTGAGCATGGCAACTGGCTCGCCCGTCACAAATTTTGCATGATATGCAGCAGGAGCGTGGCATTTTCAGTCTTGTACAATATAATTGAAATTAAACTAAAAACAAAAACAACACGAACTCAAAATTTTTTTCACAAGTTACAATTATGCGTAATGCGTTTTTGAGGTGGCATTTCAGTCTCACACACAGAAGTACAGAACACTTTATATCCCTTTATAATTTACTATAATTTAAATTGACAAGGAAACAAAAAATAAAAAAAAGAAACACAAAATAAATAACATAAAACAAATGAAAAAAAATCTAAAGATGGCCGACTTCTGCAGTAACTACGCAATAACCATAGAGTAATTTTTTATTAAGTAACCCAATAGCGAAAACGCACTAAGTAAGTATTTTAACTACTTTATGTACTTATATAATACATGTCTGTCTACTACTGTTATTTCTCCTTAATAAATTAATAAATAAACCGAATAATTAAAATGAAATGCGAAAACGTACTGATCCATAGACTGAGACATGCTCTATGACATGTTACATGGTAATCTATTGTACATTGCCGAAATAAATAAAATTAATAATTTGTTTCCTTTTTGTTTCCAATCACTCTCTTATTTATGATTTCTCGGCATTCTGTAAAAAGTTAGAATGGAAAGCTAAAAGCGCGCTAAATTTTATATGTTATGTTGGTGTCCTGTTGTTTTTCCTTTTATGTTGTACAAACATTGTACCTACGCGCCATATATTAGTTTTTTTGTTCCTAGTTTCGCCAGCCTGGATGCGGTCTGCGTGCGCGCGAGTGTGGCCACTGGGCGAGGGAGCCACTCGCGCTCATATTGCCGGTCCTTTGACTCGCGCCCAAAAAACCGACAAAACAGGGAGCAGTGGGCATGACGAGGAGTATGGAGTGTGGCGTGCGGCATGGCGAGTAACGTGGCCACACTACGTCTCTCGCTCCTTTCCTCGCTACTTCCCATGCTACTCGACGAGTGTGTGGCAGACGTATATGAGTTCGGTGACGTGAGCTTAGGTAATAAGTTACTCTATGAGGTTCACAAGTATAGCATCAAATATCATCTGTGGGCAGCATGGTGGACGGTGGTAAAGGTACTCTTTGACGGTGGTCCTAACTCCATTGGCCGCCTTGGCGCCAACCATAGGCGTCTAAAGAAGATCCCGGTGGGGGGTCGTCGCTCTCCGACTTTGAGTATCGAGACATTGTCGGCTTTTGACTGACTTAGTCGTTGGGGCGGGGCCATACGACGCAATCGGTCTCGTGGCTGCGTTTTACTTAACGCTATCCGTAAGAGAGAGAAAGTACCATTCACTTCCGTCGGTCATTCCTGAAGGGAATTATGGCCAAACCTAAAGTGAATGGTACAAGGAGCCGGCCGGGCCGACACCTTGCAAGGTGAGAGTGGGGTTGAGGACCCCCTAGACCTGAGGCAGTGATGCTGACCTCCAACGGTGGGACTGATTTTACCAACGTTTCGGAAATGAATTACTAAGAAGAAACGTCAAGAAACTTAGTAATTCCTATCTAACCTATCCATTTCAGTAGCTAGCCCTAGGTAATTCGATCCCTTCCTATCTCTAGTAGGGGATCGACTGTGTGAGAGGGGCCCGATTCGGAGTCTGACTGCACCGCAGTGCTTGTACTAGTGAGTGTGCACGAGTTTGAAGGGGTTTGACTTGACTGTGTACTGGGAGTGCCTGAGGCAGTAGGGAGGTTGTTGGTGTCGGTGGTTAAGTTATCGTCTGGGTCGTTGAGGATGCTGCGCGGTCTGCGTCTGATCCAGAACCTTTTAAGTTCGTAGTTGGCCGCTGCCACTACGAGAGGGTTTGGGTGTGCAAGGGAGGTGGTAAAGAAGCTTCGAGAAGCGTTCTTCATCCACTTGGTGATGGAGGGGATTTGCAGATCGTGGTGAAGGTTGGCATTGCGAACGAACCACGGACTAGCCGTGACTGCTCGCAACGCCTTGTTCTGCCTGATCTGCAACTTTTTGATGAGGTTAGGGTTGGCATGAGCAAACACTGGGCTTGCATATGTCAAAACTGGACGGATACAGGTTTTGTAGATCCTAAGTTTGTTGCGGAGAGAGAGTTTACTCGCGTGACCTATCATCGGGTAAAGTCGACTGAAGTAAAAACTAGCCCTATTAGTGACCCTTTTAATGTGAGGTCCGAAAGTGAGCCGCTGATCTAAGGTAACCCCTAAGTATTTAACTGACTTTTCCCATTTGATGGGTTGGTCATACAAGGTGAGGGTGGCTACTCTGGGGGGGTTTCGGGTCTTCTCGGTGAAGAGCATTGCTGCACTTTTCCCAGGATTTACCTCCACCTTCCACATAGTGAACCACTCTCCTAGCTTTGAGATAGCTGTTTGCAATACGCGATGCAGTTTATCGGTGTCTCTATTTCTGAAGTAGATAGCCGTGTCGTCAGCGAAGAGGGCCAGTTCAGCCTCTCTCGGAATAGGTAGGTCGTTAGTGTACACCGCGTATAGTAGTGGGGATAGGACTGAGCCTTGCGGGACGCCTACTCTAATGGGTTTGGGAGAGGAGCGTGTCCCCTCGTGGCGATATCTGAAAGTCCTGTTAGACAGAAAGTCCTGGATGATGAGGACTAATCTGTCGGGGGTGTTGACTTTATATAACTTATATATGAGTCCGGCGTGCCAGACCTTGTCGAAGGCTTTGGCGACGTCGAAGAAGACAGCGGCAGTGGGGGCGTTGCCCTTCTTGTCTCTGCGTTCAAGTCCCTCAGCAACGTATTCGACTAGCCTATGTACTTGCTGGGGACAGGAGTGTTTGGGTTGGAAACCAAACTGGTGGGGGATAATGACTTTATTGTCAGTAAGGAAAGTTTTGAGTCGGGTGTGTATAACCCTTTCGTAAAGCTTGCCCATAGTCTTTAGGAGGCTGATTGGGCGGTAACTATCCGGATTTTCTTTCGGTTTACCCGGTTTGGGGATGCCGATGACGTCGGCTTCCTTCCAAGCTCCAGGGAAGTGGCAGTGCTGAAGGCAAACGTTAAATATAGTCACAATTAGCAAAACTACGTGGGGGGGGGGGGGATACACTTAAGAGCACGATTAGAAACTCCGTCGAGTCTTGGGGCGTTTTTGGCCTGGAAACTGCGGATATGGGAAATTACCTCGTCTTGAGTAACTGGGCAGAGGTCCGACGTGGGTTGTAGATTGGCTCTGTGTAAGACAGTAGTCTCTACTAGGTGGGTGTGCTCTGAGGAAGCGGGATTTGTGCTCTCGGAACATTGCTTCTCGAGGCTGTCGGCTAAGCACTCTGCTTTCTCATCGTCCTCAAACGCAAGCGTCTTGTCGGAGCGAATGAGTGGGGGGATTGTGACTATTTCAGATTTAAGAGATTTGGCTAACTTCCAGTAGGCTACGTGACTGGGATCCAGGTCGGCGAGCAGAGATTGCCACTCGAGGTTACGTTCCTCTCGGATGCGAGTTCTGACTTCGCGTTGTAAATTTCTAAGAATGATTTTATTCCCTAAGGTAGGGTACCTATCGTAGGTGTGAATGGCTGCATTCCTCTTCCTACGGAGAGCTAAGACGTCAGGAGGGAGTTTTATCCTCTGCGGGTCCACTGGGACTTCGCGCGAGGCTCCCGATACTGCCTCTTGAATTTGTTGAGTTAATGAGTCAATGGCAGTATCCGCGGATTGCGAACTATTGATTTCATTAAGGGGGTGACTTCGAGGGAAGCCAGGGATTCGGCGACCCGATCCCAATCCACAATTGTCTTGGTTTCAGGGCGCTCAAACCCGGAGGGACCTAATCTAATTAGGACCGGCCTATGGTCGGAGTCGAGAGCCTTAAGGGTATCTATCTGCCTAATCTTGAGGGCTAATCCTCTTATGAGGGCCAAATCCAGAGTGGAAGGACTTTGGTTCACATTAAAAGGGTAGTGGGTGGGATGTAATGGCGCCAGAATGTCTAGTAGTCCCTCGAGTGTGCTCCCGTTCTTATTGGGATGACCACTCGACCAGTTAGAGTGTTTACAATTGAAGTCTCCAAAGAGTATGGATGCTTCACCTAGTGCAAACAGGGATTCTAGATCGCTCCGTAAAAGGTCTTTATTCGGCGATAGGTAAACCGAAAAGATGATCAGGGTTTTATGACCCGTCATCGCCACCCTGGATACGGTAGCTTCTAGGTTAGTGAGAGAGGGGGTTTCTATTTGGGTACAGTGGAGGGATTGCCTATAGTAGTTGGCTGTTCCGCCTAGCTTCCCGTCTAGTCTGTCTTTTCTTAGTAACTTAAAACCAGGGATCCTCAGCCCGCGGATGTTATTTGGCTTGAGGAAGGTTTCTTGGATCAGAAGCAGATCTACCGCCTCCTCATTGGCAAAGACTTTAAGTTCGTCTAGGTTTTTACGGAGACCGCAAGAGTTGAAGGACATTACGGTTAGTGACTTAGGTTTGTCTCGCGGTTTAATTTTCGAGGGCCCTAATGAGCCAGCTGTACTCGACGAGGAGCAAAGCCCGCTCGACGCCGTCGCCGGCGGCGGCGTGCCATTTTTCGACGAAGGTCGAAAGTTGACCGAGGTCGATATTTCTAATGCGCGATAAGGCGCTTGAGAGTTTGTTGGAGGAGGAGGACATTGTCGGCGCCAAAGAGTACTCTTTTATACTTGGTCGGCGCAACGGGGGTTGCCCCAGCGCCTCCCGATTTTTTTTATTTACGACTGTAGGGTAGTAATTATTATTTAATCTATGTTGCAGGTCAAATAGTTGGGTGCCAACAAAGCCCGGCCCAAGAATGCCCAGGCCGAGAATGCCCGGCCCAGGAATCCGTGTACATGGCGTTGGAATCCTGGGGTGGGCTTTCTCGGCCTGAGCATTCTTGGGTCGGGCTTTTCCGATCGAACATAATATGTCCGGGCAGGATTCCGAAGCCAATGTACACGGATTCCTGGGCCGGGCGTTCTTGGCCTGGGCTTTCTCGCCGCGGAACAAAATTGCTCAGGGTGGAATGCCCGACCCGAGAAATGGAAGCCAAAACCAATGATTGTTGGCCCAACTTCTATTGTCTTTTACTACTACCGGATGTCTATATGATGTCAGATGTCACAGACAGAGTACCTTTGTTTACAAAATTAAATCGCAGTGATTGTGTAGTTAATTAATTTCTATATTTTCATTTTGTTAAAGTTTTTAAACTGTCTGAGATTAAACTAAATACCTAATACAGGTAAGTACATAGTAAGTTTATCATGTTGTTCTCCGTTTGTGTTCGTTTAATAACTAAACAAGCCTAGATAGATTTCAAAATGGAATCTCATATCACATTAGTTTAGAAGTTATACAACTTCTAAACTAATATTTCTTTACTCATTTCACTGTTTTCACAGCATCATCATCATAACAGATGTGTGGAAGAACGGCTGGCCGTCTTAGAGTATTCGTAAAAAATAAATTACTAGGGCATAATGAAATAACACTATTATAAATATACTTTCATTGATTCAATTATTTGAACAAAGGTTGGCATAGTAATTAAACAATAGGGTTCAAATAAATAAAAAAACCATTTCACATCTTCCGACGAACAAAAAAAAATTGTTGAACCTAATTAAATTAAATTTGATTCCAGGGCTTACCATAATATCTATCATCGAAATCCATCCAGTGCTGTCACGGTCGCCACAATGAAGTAGAAGAAAGATGTACTGTATTTTCATTGACAGGCTGTTCAATTACCTATTTTAACAAAGGTTGGCATAGTAACAATAGGATTCAGTAAATAAATAAATAAAAAACCATTCCATAACAAGACATAAATATCTGTTATCTATTATAGCACATATTTTTAAATTCTATCATAATGTAGTGTACCTGGCAGTTCATTGACAGGCTGTTCAATTACCTATTTTAACAAAGGTTGGCTACTACTGTTACTATAACAATAGGATTCAGTAAATAAATAAATAAAAAACATTATTTTAAATTCTCTCATAATGTAGTGTACCTAATTAATAATAGTTTTTGTTGGAGCAGCCCCTTCCCTTCCTTCCTATCTATATAGTATAGAACTATGGATAGTCCCTTGTGGTCTTGCTTTCCATCATCATGTTCAAGATATTGTAAGACAAAAAGTAGCCTGTTTTAATTCAAGACAAACTATTTATCCTCCAAGTTTCATTAAATTTGGTTCATCTGTTGAGGTGTGATTGAGTAACAAACATCCAAACTTTCACATATATAATACAACTAGCTGTTCGCCTGTGGGGCCTATACTAAAATTAAATATAAAAAATGATTTAAAATAAAGCAGCCTATATCCTTCCCAATACACTCAGACAGCAACTTGGCCATCAACTCTTATACTATATCTTCAAAGCTGGTCATTTGCTGACTTCTTGGCATGTGCAGGAGCTAAGGATACACAGTATGAACCTGAACCGTTTTGTGGAATTTCTAAAAGCCTCACTAGAAGGATTCTAATAGACAGGTGCAATATAGAATCAGTACAACACTGGCAAGTTTTAGTATGAAAGTATGCAGTGGTTTAGCTGTAAAAGGCAACAGACAGACGGAGTTGCTTTCGCATTTATAATATTAGTATAGATAGTAGGATTAGTATAATTTTCATATATTTCAGATATATATGATTGGAAAGTTCTTGTTAAATAAATTTAACTAAGTAAACTTTTCTGTGTGATTAAATAGTACCTATTACTTAAATTAACTTTATACTAAGTGTAATAAAAAACATTGTTAATTTTAATCTTATATTATTTCTCGGGTGCACATAGGTTCTTGATTCTTACTCATAGAGTACTAAGCCTAAGAAAGGTATAATGAATATAAAAGAAGCAAAAGAGGTTACATGTCAGGATCGTAACAAATGGCATTTGATTGTCTCTGCCTACCCCTCTTGGGATGAAAGGCGTGATGATAGATAGATGAGTAATTCTCAAAATAATTGTACATTCCCAAAGTTCATAGTGTCACAAGTACTACAAAGACAAAAAAGGCATGTAGTAATAGTTTTTTTAAATTTTTATAAATGTAGGTAATAAACAATTTATTTATATTTTCATAAAAATTTACAACACAATTTCTTGCTCATTGACCAGTTAAACTGACCAGATTACCTGAATAAGTTACCTTAGGTTTCGTTAGTATCGTTTTGTGTCGCGAGACAGAGCTCTAGAAAAATAGTTAATTGTGACGTTTTAAACGGGAAAGGCGATCTTGCGGGAACATAGTGTTTCCAATAATTAATTATTATTATGTTTGTATTTTAGCATAATCATCATATAACCTAAAAGCCGTTGCGACAAAAAAACGACAGACAAATACAGTGGTGGTGGTGGGTGGCGTGTGGCCCTATTATCCATGCAAACTCGACACTGGCCACCAATGGACGGGGCCTGGAGTGGCAGTGGTTGTTGATAGTCTTCTACAACCAATTCACCCTCCACAGGTAGTTCATGAGGATTATCGATGACTACTTGAGGAAGTAGTTCTTCGATATCCTCATGAACTTGTGGGGGCTGAATTGGTTGTTGAAGACGATCAACAATAATTTCCGCTTGCGGTACCTCAATGGGAAGTGGCTCTTGAATGTTCTCAACAGCCACTTCCACTTGTGGCACCGCCTCGACAATGACCTCAGCTGCAACATCAGGGACTTCGTCATTGTCCAGAACTTCCAGGCCCACGACCATGTTGTACCTCAATGGGAAGTGGCTCTTGAATGTTCTCAACAGCCACTTCCACTTGTGGCACCGCCTCGACAATGACCTCAGCTGCAACATCAGGGACTTCGTCATTGTCCAGAACTTCCAGGCCCACGACCATGTTGTACCTCAATGGGAAGTGGCTCTTGAATGTTCTCAACAGCCACTTCCACTTGTGGCACCGCCTCGACAATGACCTCAGCTGCAACATCAGGGACTTCGTCATTGTCCAGAACTTCCAGGCCCACGACCATGTTGTACCTCAATGGGAAGTGGCTCTTGAATGTTCTCAACAGCCACTTCCACTTGTGGCACCGCCTCGACAATGACCTCAGCTGCAACATCAGGGACTTCGTCATTGTCCAGAACTTCCAGGCCCACGACCATGTTGTACCTCAATGGGAAGTGGCTCTTGAATGTTCTCAACAGCCACTTCCACTTGTGGCACCGCCTCGACAATGACCTCAGCTGCAACATCAGGGACTTCGTCATTGTCCAGAACTTCCAGGCCCACGACCATGTTGTACCTCAATGGGAAGTGGCTCTTGAATGTTCTCAACAGCCACTTCCACTTGTGGCACCGCCTCGACAATGACCTCAGCTGCAACATCAGGGACTTCGTCATTGTCCAGAACTTCCAGGCCCACGACCATGTTGTACCTCAATGGGAAGTGGCTCTTGAATGTTCTCAACAGCCACTTCCACTTGTGGCACCGCCTCGACAATGACCTCAGCTGCAACATCAGGGACTTCCGTCATTGTCCAGAACTTCCAGGCCCACGACCATGTTGTACCTCAATGGGAAGTGGCTCTTGAATGTTCTCAACAGCCACTTCCACTTGTGGCACCGCCTCGACAATGACCTCAGCTGCAACATCAGGGACTTCGTCATTGTCCAGAACTTCCAGGCCCACGACCATGTTGTACCTCAATGGGAAGTGGCTCTTGAATGTTCTCAACAGCCACTTCCACTTGTGGCACCGCCTCGACAATGACCTCAGCTGCAACATCAGGGACTTCGTCATTGTCCAGAACTTCCAGGCCCACGACCATGTTGCGAGCGGTCGCAACGAGGAACTCTCGAATGGTAATTGTGCCTCTGTCGAGAGCCCTCTGGTTTTCGGCAACTAGTGTCGCCCGCAAATAGGACCGTACCCTGTTCCGCTTCCGTAGATGGCCTGCGTGGTGGGCCTGCAGCCGCGAAACCGAGTTGGCGAAGATTTCCGCAGCTACATCTGAAAATAAATAAATCAAAGTTATTTCTTACTATTTTCATATAGGTATCAAACAAAAGGAGGAGTAAGTAATGGAGAAGAGGTCCCAGGTTTTATTTTTAGATAGGGCAGAATATTGTATGATGCATACGATTTTCTGTGCTAGGTTGTGGTTGTATGTATGTGTCTTTTCTCTGTTGTCTGGCACCCAATACAGGATTCATTCTAGTTTGGTGCTAGGAATATGATATGATTTATTTTATTGTGTACACCGCACTCAACCATGCAATTGCTTAAATAATCTATATTAATATTAAAAAAGGTAAAATTTGTAAGTTTGGATGTAAGAGATAACCTCTCAAACCACTGAACCGATTTTAAAAATTATTTCACTAAAAGAAAGCTACGATAACCCTGAGTGACATATACTATACTTTATTTTGTTTGAAAATATCTACAGATGAAGCCGGGAGCGGAAAGTTAGTATTAGAAACATGGGACAAATTAAATATCTAATATTAAGTAGCATCATTGACTATAAAAGAGGGCTATTGGAAACTTTTACCCTGACTTGATATTCACTAATGGTTAACACTCTGCTCCTATAAAACAAATAATTTTTATCTCTATAAATAAACCATCTATTATAATATATACATACTAAATACATACAGGTACATAAAAATATAACAATTCAATATTTTCTAGCATGCTCCATATATTATTTAAATTATTATTTAACTACATGCAATAAAAACTTACCTTACCTGGATGATAATCTGCAAACTGAACCAGCAAATGTTCAGGCCACAGCTGCTATGAGGCCTTCCAACTTTGTGTGATTGGTGAATTGTCTGTTGGTTGGTAAGCTACTAGCTAATTTCTACAGCTATTGATAATAGATCTGTTTACTTGATTCATCTACATAGCCAATATAAGAAATATAGGACTGTTACCAATACTTTGTACTAGGTACCTATTTTTTAAATTTATATTACTACGACTGCTACTACCATTACTCTATTGCTTTTTTATGAAATCTACTATTGCTTCTTTATGAAATTTTAAACTATTTAGGACCTGTAAATCTCCAAATGTTTGGAGCAGGTCCCAGAGAGCGGCCCAGAGAGGCATGAAAGCTCTCTGCGACATTGGAGGTTAAGTAAGGGCTCCCATGGACGCTGAACCTTGCCGGCCCCACCTGGAAAAAAGGTGTTAGCCTAGCGTTAAGAGTGGTCATTGCTTAATACAGATATTCACACGTCATGTGTCAATTGTAAAGTGTAGTACTCTATCTTGCTTACTCAAACAAGTAACAGTTTACCATACACAGTTTACCAGGATCCAGTGATATATATGCAACATTCTACAGTAAATATGCAGATTAATCAGTAATAAAGATTATCGCGCAGACTATAATATAATTAATACAAATGAACAAATATTGTAGCATGATTATATAAAAATATATACCTGTGGAGGTCCTGCCTCTTCGACATGCAGCCCAGTTGCTGCCAACCAGTTTTAGGACAGGCAATTCCAACCCTGCCAGTCTGCTTTTTGTGTTTCCATTGCAGTCACTATTCAGCAGAGACACCAATTCCTCCCAACGCATGTGACTCGTCGCACGACCTCTTGACGTATTGGAGGGTTTGCTAAGGTCTCCGTGTCTATAAATAATAAACGGAATCACAAAACATAATGTACATAGGTACTTGTTATTATTTAAAACTTTAGCACTCTTAAGTACATAGTATTTATACTTACTGTTGAACGTTATCATTAATTTTAATTGCGACGTGCCCGTCTTCATTTTTATTAAAAGAAAGTCGCAAATCTCAGAAACAAATATATTTTTTTTTTTTTTTTTTTTATTGAATGGCAATTGTACTAAGATAAAGTAAACAAACAAACAAGTTTTGTTGTTGTTGACATTGACCGAGAGTAGAGCTGGTCGTTTTTTTGACAAACTGCTTCAAGAAACAGATTTTTACCATGTAAAGAACGAACGCTTTTATGACAGAAGGAAAATCAGTTTTTTTTAAAAAGCAGGTTTATTGCTTCGGCGATTCAACTGTACGTACGTACAATAGAGCCTGGTCGTTTTTTTTGACTAACCGTTTCAAGAATCAGATTTTTGCAACCATTTACATATTGCGCTTGTGTGTGTAGTGGTGCCTGTGAGAAGTGTGAGAGGTTCCAGCTTCCTATTAATGAAATAATTTTTAAAATCGATTCTATAGTTTCAGAGATTACCCCTACATCAAATCTTATAAACTGTACCTCTTTATAATATTAGTATAGATTAGATACATGTACCCATAACACATGCTTTGGGGTTCCGTGTTATCAACCGCGACATCTTTCGTTACGACTCGAAGGCCAAACCGACGAATCCATACAGGGCCAGCCAGGGAAGGAATGCACGGCCCGAGTGTGTCCAACAGCATAATGACCGACCCAGCAATTTGCTCGGCATTCTAGTGTTGGACATTCTCGGGCCGTGCATTCCTTTTAATTACCGATGACAGTACTTTCTATGCAAACAATAAATGGCTAAAATAATTGTTCTAAGTTTCCTCATTCTGGTCAAAATAAAAGATGTAGCGGGGGGTCCTATGTATGCTAAAAATAAAAATTCTACCAAAAATATTTACGACGCGGTTTTGAAAAAGAAACTGGTTTGCTGTTCTTTTAATATGGACGCTGTATAGTGTATAAATACATTAGACTGATATGGTACAGACTGTCGAATAAACGGTTTTTTTGAATGAATGAATATAATATGTAGTATGTACGATTTACGCCTTATGAATAAAAAGCCGTTTCTTTTGGCACTGCTTTTCGAAGCAGTTTGTCGATTTATAAAATGGGTTACGTTCCGTTTCACGTAAAATACGAAACGACCCAGCTCTAACCGAGAGGGAGGCGTGAATTTACTTGCTCTGTGGCGTGAATGACTACACAAGATGTAACCCGGCTGGTTTCGGTAGAAATATTAGATAGCATTCTTTTAAATTTGGTCGGCTTTCTTGACTGATTTACTCGCTCACGGTGGAGTAGTATATTCCTTGGTTAGAAGCATTTGTAACTCATACTCGCATGTTGTCGGTTCTCACCGTGAGTGTAGTTTACTCACTTTACGCGGTAGTAAAGTTACTCGATATGACATTTGCAACTCGTACTCGACCTACGGATCCACTTGTGACCGTTACAAAACTTCCCTTCCGTACACAGAGTCAAGCAAGTGTGTGACTGTGTGTGTGTGGAGGTGAGTGTAGGTAGCTTCCGCCGGAAGCCTTCAGGTCGGATGAAAGACGCTGGGGCAATCGCCATTGCGCCGACAATGTCTCCGGGATTGCAACCTTTTCTACACTGGAACAGATAGTCATAGTTGTTAAAAATAAAATAATACCAGCAATATCTAAAAATAGAAAGTTTGGAATCAAAGAAAAAATAAAACTAATAATAATAATCGGCGGCGGCGGCGGCGGGATAATATTAGTTACCGATTAATCAGCTATTGATACTATTGTGGCTGTATTACTTAATATCATAGAGTACTAAGCCTATGGAGGGGCCATAGACGGGCTTCCCCTTTCGCCAATTTTTCCCCCTTTGACCAGTTAAACTGACCGTATGGGTAAACCCCTTTGCCTTCCATGAAAATGGAGAATGCTTTGGAGAATGAGAAACAAAAAAAAAACAATAATATTAAGGGCCCGCAGGGTCGCATTGCGCTGAAGTGGCCCTCTTTGCACAGGCGCAGAAATACAAGGAGCAGCTGCCCCTCGCGAACTGGTTTAGGCCCTAACCTCGACCCGAACGCGGCTGAGAGGGAAGAGCGGTCGAGCAACAACGGACTCGGCCCTGCAGCAGGTTTGGTTATTTCAGCAGACTGTTTGCTGACTTATGTACGGCTTGTCGCTGATGTGGGTTTAGCATATTAAAGGAATGCACGGATCGAAAATGCCCACGTTTACACCCCGTTTCACTCCCTTGTTTTCGTAAAATCCTCTTTTAGTGCACCTCTATACTCCTCCATTCATAGTTTCCAATTTTCATATTTATATCTTCAGTTATTTAGGCTGTGCGTTGATTGTCAGTCAGTCAGCGACACGACAGTTTTATATATTTAAGGACCTGTGGCTCTCAGTCATCTGAATCTGTCAAAAATATGGCAAATCTAAGTTAATCCTGGAAACGTGCCTTTGCCTTTTCGATAAAACTACGGCTCTTTAGAACCCTGAATAATAAAAATATGGCTCAATTCAATTTCAAATAATAACAATCATTTCGACAGATAAATGTAACTGAATAACGACGTGACACTGGCAGAAATGTACTTATCTTAGTACAATTGCCATCCAATAAAAAAAAAAAAAAAAAAAATAACAATCCTTTTGGGGTGAGGAAATGTCGTATAAATAAACTCACGTTTCCAGGATTAACTTAGATTTGCCATATTTTTGACAGATACAAGATGACCTTGACCACCGCCCCTTAAATGATATTGTATTAATTTATTTAAATGTTTTTAAAAATTTTTAGACATGTAAGGGGTCAAAGCTAGTATTCAATTTTATTTATTACTAGCACTCCGCCCACGGCTTCGTCCGTGGATATTTACGAACAAAATAAAATATACCCTACCCCTACCCTTATCCCTACCCCTACTTCTACTCCTACCCCCTACCCCTACCCTCTACCACTACCACTACCTCTATATCATCAATAGTTTTCGCAGCACACGCAATGTAAGGAATATCTTAGGTAATTTTTTTACACTTTGGGTTTCATTATTGGAGTTTTCGTAAGGATCCCTAATTTTTTTGAAAATAGAATATAAAAGTGAAAGAATTTTTGAAAGCGGCACAGTAGTTTTTGAGTTTATTCATTACGTTTGAACATGTACATACACACACACAAAAATACAAATCTTTCCTCTTTATAATATTAGTATAGATTTAATCGTGATTTTTTATCCAAAGCGATCGAATAAACCGTCCCTCGCCAAAATAAAAAAAACATTAGCCATAAACACAACCGGAACTACTGGAACAAGTAGAAGTAGTATTCATAGAGTAAGTAGCAATCACTATGTTCTATAATAAGAGACGGGACTGCCATACATTAAAATGAAATCTAAGAAATTAGGGCCGAAAGATACTGCCAACCTAACAACATTAAGGAGGGAAAATAGAAAATCAGTGCTACCAACTACAAAAGTCAAAACATACGGCTAGTGCTGTCCTTCCTACAGAAATATTTTTGTCGATATCGATAAAAATATGCTAAAACCTGGAACAGCATCTCTACCTACTTTTAAAATTTCGGTTTTGTTGATTAGTATAATCGAAGAAGTTGAAATATATGGTAATTCACAACCATTTTTATAGGATTTGAATAAACTACGTAGTAGATCAAGTAGGAATTATTAAATTTCAACTTCTTTGATATTTCATTTCAATAAAACTTCACATGTTTTTTTATAATTTATTTGTGTTTAACCTAAAAAACAACACATATACAAATACAATTCACCGACCTCTTAAAAACAATACACCTATCAATATTACAGTGAAATAGGTTATTAAATTGAAATTTAATAATATATAATGACCTTATCTGAGACCCATCTTAGGTAATTATTTCAGCACTGCTTCCCGAAGTGAATTTAGGCAATGATAGAAAAACTTATAGTGCGTACCTGTAAAATAATGAGTATTAGGCGTATTTTGGTAAGTAATAACTAGTAGTAAGTATAAATGATTTTTTTATTGTATTTAGAGGTGTGCAAAAACGACACAAACATAGCTGGATTTGAACGATTGTTTAAAAATCACCAAATTGCACGTCAATCTGGAAAGAGTAGCCGTTTCTTCAGTCAGCATGCAAGCCCTGCCTATCGGACTATCTGTAATACCAATGTTATATAAGTGTTTGTTAAAAGGACCATGACCAGTGATGGCTTGAGTCACCGATCTAAGTTGGGTTCTTTTTAGTTTTAAGATCTTTTGTGAGAGTCTTGTATTTATGGTTGGTAGAGCTGCCCTGGTTTGTCTACATTCCATAAGATTGTTCCATTCGAGATTGTGCATGCATTTTGTTTTCTGCTTGAGTCGTGAGGCACACCAGCCTCTAGGCAGGGGCACTAGGGGCTCGGGGCCAATTGCAGACATACTTGCACCGGCTCTCGCTAGCTCATCCGCCGCGTCATTTCCACAGGAGTTGCTATGACCTTTGATCCATTGTATGGTTAAGGTGTTACCGTGTTATTATAGTTACATACCTTGTTTAGTGCTGTATGACACTCAAGTATGAGACCTGATTTAAACTTATTGCTTACCAGTGCTTGTATGACAGATGTACTGTCCGGCAGTATGCGAATAGACTGGTTGTTTACTTTCCTCTTAGTTATCGCTAGGGCCGCTAGGCAGATTGCCTGGAAAGAGTAAAGATAAAAGTAAATTTGCTGCAGCAAAAAGCAATGGCTCAATTTATTTGGTGCGGGCTATAATGGGTTTATTTTGTGGAATGTGAAACAAATATGTTTGAGTCAGAATATCGATATCGATAAACTGTACAATATGCAAAGTACATCACTACTTTTCAGCAATATGCTGTTCGTTTAATATGAAATTTATAAAGAATAATTACTTAATTAAATTAATATGAATGGCTAATAACTTACCGATCCTCATTTATTGGGAATATGGTCATAAATATTCGCTTGATACCGTCTACGCGGCCGCCTCTTGTACCACATATTGTACACTTTTTATGTTTCCATTCTTAATTATTGAATACAATTATTGTAAAACAATACATATAATTATTTACTATAACTTACTATATTATATTTACAATTAATATATTACAAGCACGATTTAAGCATCACATTATATATTTATTTATTAATATTTCAAAACTAAAATAAGACAAAACAAATTTGCCGCCATTTGCAGCTTTGACAGGGATAGACAGAGATAGCACAATGGAGTGAAAAAGATGGCGATACGACGCCATTAATATTGGCTCAATTTTCATAGAACCAATTTTTTGTTCGAAGTTGCGCCAGCCTGGTAGTATTGTATTATTTATTTCAGATTCCTGAAAGTTTCGATACTAAATTTCGACAGATAAATGTAACTGAATAACGACGTGACACTGGCAGAAATGTACTTATCTTAGTACAATTGCCATCCAATAAAAAAAAAAAAAAAAAAACTACTGGAACATCACGATCGGCCAATATAGCCAATAACTCTCTTCCAATGTACACGGATTCTTGCCCCGGACCATTTTTGTTCAACCCGAAATGCCCACACCAAGAATTCCCAGGCCAGGAATCCGTGTACATACGAAATGGCTTCCAATTCTTGGGTCGGCCTTTCTCGGTCCGGAACGAGAATTCCCGGCCCGAGATTGCTCAGCCAAAAATGCCCGGCCCAACAATTGGAAGCCTGTACACCAATTCCTGCCCGGGCATTCTCGGACCGAGCATTCTCGGGCCGGGAAATCCATGGCTGGCCTTTATGCGGACTCAAATAGTTGCTGTAGGTATATGCATATCTAAATTTTTATCGGATAATAACATAAAAATATAAGTCTATCTATATTTTAAATAAAGCTTTATGTTTATTTATTATCATTCTTATTAAATAATTTGTTAGTTTCAGTTATGTATCAATTTCATTGTTCCTATCTTAAGTTGTATTTAGTCATGAATTATTTAATTTAAATATTATTTTAATGTTGAATAATTTTTTTTTGTGTATGTAAATAGTTTTAATTAATTTAGTTGTAAATATAGAAGTAGTATTGTATTATTTATTTCAGATTCCTGAAAGTTTCGATACTAAATTTCGACAGATAAATGTAACTGAATAACGACGTGACACTGGCAGAAATGTACTTATCTTAGTACAATTGCCATCCAATAAAAAAAAAATAAAATAAATTACGAAATTTTGATAGTGTTACAGATTAATCTGAGACCTAGACAGAAAAATTAAAATATTCCATAGAGACGAGAAGGAGAGAATTTCGCGACTCTCTTGAAGTAATATGCGATTAGAATAAGAATAGGACGGGCTGTTGACTAACTTCACTCGAATCAGTACACTCCGCAAAAAAAGAAGAAATATTTTTTCGCAAAAATAAACATTATATTTCTTACACTTACATTTCTTGCTTTCCATACACTTCTTTATCCCTTGCGTTCTACGTATCGCTCAATACCTGCGCGAACTCCCCACTTCTACCATAAATGTAGCGGGCTTTTTTATGCTGTTTACCTACGCTTGCCGTG
The DNA here is from genome assembly GCA_963924495.1 of Nemapogon koenigi. Lineage (NCBI taxonomy): Eukaryota > Metazoa > Arthropoda > Insecta > Lepidoptera > Tineidae > Nemapogon > Nemapogon koenigi. The sequence continues at coordinate 63,833 of OZ004635.1, forward strand.
TCACTCAGGCACATAAGTAACTTATAATACTGAGAATAGAGACATCAGTTACAAATTCAACACTAGCGCATTTGACGGAAAGTGATTGCCAATCGCTATATATATGTATAGGTAGCTATAGTACCTATTTGTTTACTTTTTAGTTTACTTTTGTAACTTTTCCTTCTATATTCATAAACGTATTTTAACGTTTTAGTTACTTATAAAAACGTTGTTAAAAATACGTTTATGAATATGGGGGTTAGAAATTTTCCATTTTCAGCTTCTTGATAAAATGATAAGACGTATCCAGATCCAGATTAATGTAATCTTGAAACAAATTACTTCTTGCGTAGGTAGACAGTCTTCAAAGTCCATGGGAGGTAAAAGTTGATAAAAACGCCGAAAAATAGAATACAAAACAACGAGATAACCCTGTGGATTCAGAACATAACATTTTTAATTTAATGACCAAAGAGAATATAATATTGACCGACAGATTGAATGAAATCCCGCTTTTCAATCTTATTTTTAATTTAATGACCAAAGAGAATATAATAATGACCGACAGATTGAATGAAATAATCTTTTCGTTCATAAACAGCGACATCTTACGCAATGTGATAGAATTAAATTTCTATAGAAATAAAGATTTGTATGGAGTGATATCAGTCTCGGTAGAGAGTAGTCAAGAGTATATTCCTTGGATATCATATCAGTGTGCTCAGGCACTCACTGAGCGCATCAAGTACATAGGTAGGTACGTTTGTGTTTATCAGTTTTGTTGTTTCGGTTGTTAATTTTGTTTGTTATTATTATTGTACTTTTATTAATTATTTCTGTTTTAGTAGACTTACTATTTTATTTCTTAAATTTATTTTTTTGCACACCGTACTGAAGTGAAGTGGTTGAACAGTTTGCCGTTGCAAAATGCCGCTGGTCCAGTCCTATTCTTATTTTAATCGCATATAGGGGGCCGGGCTATCTACACAAAGAAAATGTTTGTATGGAGTTAGGACCACATGCTGTGCTGCCCGTACTGCCCACAGTTGATTTAAATGAGATTTTGTAGACCTCGGCACAAACATTTTTTATCACAGAGCAAGATAAAATTATTGGAACTGGGGTAGAATCTTGGTAAGTACCTATGTATATTCTATTACATATGTGTCGGCACGAGATTAGCGACGAGAGCGCGGCGATTTGGTGCGCGTCACCATTGTTTACGTCGCCGCCGCCCCGCTGACGCCATCGCTCGGCCGTCGCTAATTTCGTGCCCGCAGACTTAAGACACTATTAATACACGTATGCAATAGATAGAATATAGGTACCTACATTCCAAGATTGTACCCCAGTTCCAATAATTTTATTACATACTTAGCAATAGGTATTTAAATATTATGTGCAACTTTTTTTTCCTTAGATAAAATTTTTTCGCTCCATACCTAATAAAAAATGGATGCTTGTGACGAGGTCTATTAAATCTCATTTTTGGGCAGCATGTGGTCCCAACTAGTACCCCGAACTTCGCCTCCGCCTGCGTTACCGTCATATAGGTATAGAGTCTGTGCTGCCACCAATGACTTGTCATTGGCTGCCACGTTACTGCGGAACTTCCGCAAGAAATTACGTTTGCTCCCATCGTTCGCACGTCGGCACGTAGGTACCTATACAAGTGCAATTTTAAGTGATCGGTTTCCGTCTAGAGGACGCCAGGGACCAGGGTTGATCAGGGGCCGTCTAAATATTGTGTAGAATTTTAACTAATTTCAAATAACTGCTGTTAGTGCTACTCCTCCATCACCGTCATGTCATCATTTCACTCTGAGTGAGATGGCGTTTAGGTCGGACAATCAAATGCACCAAAAACAATAAAAAATGTTTTATTTAACACTTACAAGTTAGTCGCACGAAGAGTTGTCAATAGTAACAGTGCTACATCCGTCTGGATGCCAGGGGGGCGGCGGATGGGGGTGCGGGCGGGAGGGACATGACGGGAACTGGACCAGTAGGGACACGGCGTGGGGAGGGGACGCGATGTTGGGCGGGGACGCGGCCGGCAAGCAGCTCGCCCACACGCTGCTCGCCACGTAGCGCACTCCTGTAACATATAGGTGCGGGGTGAGTGTGAGTGTGACACTAATACCTATAGACAGTAGACACCTACCTGTGACACCTACCGTCCGAGCACGAGCGCGGGGCCGTCTGGTAGACTGTGAGAGTGACTGTGACACTAATACCTATAGACAGTAGACACCTACCTGTGACACCTACCGTCCGAGCACGAGCGCGGGGCCGTCTGGTAGACTGTGAGAGTGTGACTGTGACACTAATACCTATAGACAGTAGACACCTACCTGTGACACCTACCGTCCGAGCACGAGCGCGGGGCCGTCTGGTAGACTGTGAGAGTGTGACTGTGACACTAATACCTATAGACAGTAGACACCTACCTGTGACACCTACCGTCCGAGCATGAGCGCGGGGCCGTCTGGTAGACTGTGAGAGTGTGACTGTGACACTAATACCTATAGACAGTAGACACCTACCTGTGACACCTACCGTCCGAGCACGAGCGCGGGGCCGTCTGGTAGACTGTGAGAGTGTGACTGTGACACTAATACCTATAGACAGTAGACACCTACCTGTGACACCTACCGTCCGAGCACGAGCGCGGGGCCGTCTGGTAGACTGTGAGAGTGTGACTGTGACACTAATACCTATAGACAGTAGACACCTACCTGTGACACCTACCGTCCGAGCACGAGCGCGGGGCCGTCTGGTAGACTGTGAGAGTGTGACTGTGACACTAATACCTATAGACAGTAGACACCTACCTGTGACACCTACCGTCCGAGCACGAGCGCGGGGCCGTCTGGTAGACTGTGAGAGTGTGACTGTGACACTAATACCTATAGACAGTAGACACCTACCTGTGACACCTACCGTCCGAGCACGAGCGCGGGGCCGTCTGGTAGACTGTGAGAGTGTGACTGTGACACTAATACCTATAGACAGTAGACACCTACCTGTGACACCTACCGTCCGAGCACGAGCGCGGGGCCGTCTGGTAGACTGTGAGAGTGTGACTGTGACACTAATATAGATAGTAGACACGTACCGTCAGCGTGCAGCGCGAACACGGGCACGAGCGCGGGGCCGTCTGGTGCGGGGGTGAGTGCTGGTGGTGGGGTTCCGGGTTGCTGCCGCGAGAACCGCCGCGAAATACTGTTCTTGAACTTGTAGGTGCCTGCCGCCGCCGGCTCACGCTCCGGGGACCTACCTGCAGGCAATATCGCGCGACTCAAACAAAGAGATTATAATTAAATGTCTTTGGACTCAAACAAACTATTTTAGATAGGTAGTTAGAAACGCCCGTAACTTTAAAAAAAATTTTAAACAAAAAATGGTGACGCCAAAAAAAGCGTATGTATGTATCGATGTATGTATGCATATACGCATTATTTATTTGAATAGAATTTTTCTAAACCAAACGAGGGGTGTTCAATAAAAAGTGGAATGACAAAGACGCAGTTATCTTTTAATACAACTTATTTTATTTTTCAACATAGTCACTTTTTAAGTTAATACACTTGATATATCAATTCCCTTAGTAAAAAACTCTTTATCCTGAGCCTCTAAAAACCGTGTAGATACTGCGGCGACTACTGCCTCGTCGTCGTCTTCAAATATTTGGCCTCTGAGGTAGGTACTCTTTTAACCGCGGAAAAAGATAGAAATCACTAGGGGCGAGGTCCGGTGAATATGGAGGATGTTCTACCAGATCAAAGCCAGCGTCTTCAATGGCAGCAATCGCAACGCTGGACTTGTGCGCGGGGGCGTTATCTTGGTGAAACAAAACATATTTAGTTAGTTTGCAACGCCGTTTCTCGCGTAGGTATTTCGTTGCGATTTTTTTTTATTTGTCCTGCATATAATATTCCCCGTAATAGTGGCTCCATGACTGAGTTATTCGATCATTACCACCCCTTGGCTGTCCCAGAAAAGAGAGCCCATGATCTTACCAGCGGATGGAGTTGCCTTAAATTTTTTAGGAGCTGGAGATGACGGTCTCTTCCAAGTCATGGACTGCTGTTTCGTTTCCGGGTCATAATGATGAAGCCATGTTTCATCCATGGTTATGAATCGAGACAAAAATCGATCAGGATCTTGCTGCAACAAACAACTTCGCGAAATCTTTAGTTTGGTTTGTTTATGCGCGTCCGTAAGCATTCTGGGCGCCCAGCGCGCAGACACTTTTTTCATGCCCAGGTGGTCGTGCATAATATTATAGACACTCCCTATCGAAATCTTCTATAAAACGAACTGTAACACGACGATCCGCCAAAACAATTTTTTCAACTTTTTTTTATAATTTGTTCGGCTACCTACTGCAGTCACGTGGTCGTACTCAGCACACCAACGAGCAACTGTAGAGTATGGAGATGGAGGAGCATGAACTCCTAATGTTCCTTGTAAGTCTTGATGTACCTGCTCCGTAGTAAAAAGCAGAGATATTTAATTAGGTACCGCGCGACACGTTCCGAAATGTAGAAAACAAATGACTACAATTTTATATCTTACCAAGGAGTATCTATTTCATTCTCACTTTTTATTGAACACCCCTAAGCTAGTACTATTATACCCACCCCAACGTCGCAGATGGGCAGCCAGACGACGCGCGGGCCCCGGTCCTCCCTCGGATGACACGAACCGCGTGGCCTCGCTAGCTGCCGCCAAGTAGCCGGCGCGGTAGGGCTCCGGCGCGGGACCCGACGCGGACGCTGCCAGGCTGCGCAGGTGGCGGATGGCCGTCTCCACGATCTCAGTCTTTTCGAGCCGTCCGCGGCCCCGACGCATGCTGTGCGCAGGTAGCAGGCGGGCCAGCTCCGCCAGACACCCGTTCATGCGGTCGCGACGCCTCTTCTCGATGACTCGATGCGAGGCCGCGTCCTGCTTGCCGCGCCGCAGGAACGCCGCCGTGGGCAGCCCCGCCTCGTCCTCGACTGCGCCCGTGTCGCCCAGCTCGCCAGTGTCACCAGTGTCGCCGGTGTCGCACGATTCGCTCGTTTCGCCGGCGACGTACCTGTATTACAATTTCAGCATACAAAATAATAAAAATGGTCATCAAGTAGGTATGTAAATATGTATACCTACTACCTACTGACCGAACATTTATTTTTGATCTACAAAACAAATCAAAACTATCTATAAGTATTATTTACTCTGTTTTGATCACTTCATTTTGAGTACCTACCTATTGCAAATTTTTGTACTTAGTCTTTTATTGGCGAATCATAAATAGCTACTTATATAGAGACTTGTTTATTCATAATCTAGACACGGCAGCTACGACGTATCAGCCAAGTATCAAGCGGAAAAAACTAGAACCCATAAATACTTGCGACATTGCGTGTCTAGTAAGAGCCCTACCTAGAATCCCAATTTTCACGAATGAACCTAGGTAACTATTTTTCAAATGACACCAAATTACGGAATACACATCAAAAACATACACAACATTTAAAGGGGAGGGTTTAGGGAATCTGGGGAAGTAGGGAGGGACGGCCAGGGAGGACCGAGGAGTGCGGGGGAATACAGGGGAACACCGGGGGAAGGTCGACACGGCAAAGAGTGCGGAACCGATAGCAAACAGACGGTTTTATAATAGACTACTAGTGCCATTACTGCTCCGCTCCTTTGGGTCGAAGAGCGTGATGTTATATACCAGTGCGTGAACACTCGTCTTGGCTTTTGGAAGAGGTAATCATGATCATACTGTGATGATACGACCTTATGTTCCTGGCCATCATAGCACGATTTCAATTTATTTTAATTTTAGAACAAGGTATTGTTCATTTTTATTCAATAGTATATTGTATTTTATGTTCAAATATTCGATGTGTTAAAATTTTGCTCATTCCTTCATAAACATTTGACTTAGGCAGTCGCTCTGCCAATTGTAAAATTTATTATATTTTTAATTGATCAACTAAGTCAACAATTAAATATTATCAATGTATTGAGTCAGTATTCAAGAACAAACATCTATGTTTATAAAAGGAGCGCAAATAAGTATTTTAATTTTTTACAGTGCGCTCCTTCCTTGGTTCCTTCCTTCGTTCCTTCATTGGCACCTTGCTTACTTCCTTCCTTGATGACTCTTCATGTTACTTCGTCCTTCTTCTACTTGGAAACCACAATAAACGAATGGTGAAAGTTTACTATGGAGTACCAGGCCAGCCTGTGTACCCATATTCTGGCACTGTATATACAACAAAGTCTCCCGTCCGCCCGAGCCGCGCCGTGTCTGTCTGTCTGTGTGTCTGTCTGTTTGTCTGTCTGTCTGTGACATTTTCACGTAAACATTACTGACCCATATTCCGGCAGCCTAATCATGTATAAAATAGCAACTCAATCGCAAAGCAATCGCGGTTACAATCAGTTGCGACTGGTCACTAAATCCGTTTTGTGTTTGGTATTATGTATGCAAATCGCTCAACGGTCGCCTTGAAATGCATTCACAGTTGTATCGCTTATATACTAGCGCCTTGCTAGCGCCACTAACAACTGTGGAAGCAATCGAAATGTCAAGTGTCGTGTCAGTGTCAAGTGCCACAACAAAATAACCAAATTTTTTGTTGATGTTTATAAATCAGTATTTTTTGTTCTTACTTCTTAAATTCCTCAGCGGCACTGTATATACAACAAAGTCTCCCGCCCGCCCGAGCCGCGCCGTGTCTGTCTGTCTGTCTGTTTGTCTGTGACATTTTCACGTAAACATTACTGACCCATATTCCGGCACTGTATATACAACAGTCTCCCGCCCGCCCGAGCCGCGCCGTGTCTGTCTGTTTGTCTGTCTGCCTGTCTGTCTGTTTGTCTGTCTGTCTGTGACATTTTCACGTAAACATTACTGACCCATATTCCGGCACTGTATATACAACAAAGTCTCCCGCCCGCCCGAGCCGCGCCGTGTCTGTCTGTTTGTCTGTCTGTCTGTGACATTTTCACGTAAACATTACTGACCCATATTCCGGCACTGTATATACAACAAAGTCTCCCGCCCGCCCGAGCAGCGCCGTGTCTGTCTGTCTGTTTGTCTGTGACATTTTCACGTAAACATTACTGACCCATATTCCGGCACTGTATATACAACAAAGTCTCCCGCCCGCCCGAGCAGCGCCGTGTCTGTCTGTTTGTCTGTCTGCCTGTCTGTCTGTTTGTCTGTCTGTCTGTGACATTTTCACGTAAACATTACTGACCCATATTCCGGCACTGTATATACAACAAAGTCTCCCGCCCGCCCGAGCCGCGCCGTGTCTGTCTGTTTGTCTGTCTGTCTGTGACATTTTCACGTAAACATTACTGACCCATATTCCGGCACTGTATATACAACAAAGTCTCCCGCCCGCCCGAGCCGCGCCGTGTCTGTCTGTTTGTCTGTCTGTCTGTGACATTTTCACGTAAACATTACTGACCCATATTCCGGCACTGTATATACAACAAAGTCTCCCGCCCGCCCGAGCCGCGCCGTGTCTGTCTGTTTGTCTGTCTGTCTGTGACATTTTCACGTAAACATTACTGACCCATATTCCGGCACTGTATATACAACAAAGTCTCCCGCCCGCCCGAGCAGCGCCGTGTCTGTCTGTCTGTTTGTCTGTGACATTTTCACGTAAACATTACTGACCCATATTCCGGCACTGTATATACAACAAAGTCTCCCACCCGCCCGAGCAGCGCCGTGTCTGTCTGTCTGTTTGTCTGTGACATTTTCACGTAAACATTACTGACCCATATTCCGGCACTGTATATACAACAAAGTCTCCCACCCGCCCGAGCCGCGCCGTGTTTGTCTGTCTGTGTGTCTGTCTGTTTGTCTGTCTGTCTGTAACATTTTCACGTAATCATTACTGACCCATATTCCGGCACTGTATATACAACAGTCTCCCGCCCGCCCGAGCCGCGCCGTGTCTGTCTGTTTGTCTGTCTGCCTGTCTGTCTGTTTGTCTGTCTGTCTGTGACATTTTCACGTAAACATTACTGACCCATATTCCGGCACTGTATATACAACAAAGTCTCCCGCCCGCCCGAGCCGCGCCGTGTCTGTCTGTTTGTCTGTCTGTCTGTGACATTTTCACGTAAACATTACTGACCCATATTCCGGCACTGTATATACAACAAAGTCTCCCGCCCGCCCGAGCAGCGCCGTGTCTGTCTGTCTGTTTGTCTGTGACATTTTCACGTAAACATTACTGACCCATATTCCGGCACTGTATATACAACAAAGTCTCCCACCCGCCCGAGCCGCGCCGTGTTTGTCTGTCTGTGTGTCTGTCTGTTTGTCTGTCTGTCTGTAACATTTTCACGTAATCATTACTGACCCATATTCCGGCACTGTATATACAACAAAGTCTCCCGCCCGCCCGAGCCGCGCCGTGTCTGTGTGTCTGTCTGTCTGTCTGTGACATTTTCACGTAAGCATTACTGACCCATATTCCGGCACTGTATATATACAACAAAGTCTCCCACCCGCCCGAGCCGCGCCGTGTCTGTCTGTCTGTGTGTCTGTCTGTTTGTCTGTCTGTCTGTCTGTGACATTTTCACGTAAACATTCCTGACCCATATTCCGGCACTGTGTATACAACAAAGTCTCCCGCCCGCCCGAGCCGCGCCGTGTCTGTGTGTCTGTCTGTGACATTTTCACGTAAGCATTACTGACCCATATTCCGGCACTGTATATACAACAAAGTCTCCCGCCCGCCCGAGCCGCGCCGTGTCTGTCTGTGACATTTTCACGTAAGCATTACTGACCCATATTCCGGCACTGTATATACAACAAAGTCTCCCGCCCGCCCGAGCCGCGCCGTGTCTGTCTGTCTGTGACATTTTCACGTAAGCATTACTGACCCATATTCCGGCACTATATATACAACAAAGTCTCCCGCCCGCCCGAGCCGCACCGTGTCTGTCTGTGACATTTTCACGTAAGCATTACTGACCCATATTCCGGCACTGTATATACAACAAAGTCTCCCGCCCGCCCGAGCCGCGCCGTGTCTGTCTGTCTGTGTGTCTGTCTGTGACATTTTCATGTAAACATTACTGACCCATATTCCGGCACAGACTGTATATACAACAAACTCTCCCGCCCGCCCGTGCCGCGCCGTGTCTGTCTGTCTGTCTGTGACATTTTCACGTAAGCATTACTGACCCATATTCCGGCACTGTATATATACAACAAAGTCTCCCACCCGCCCGAGCCGCGCCGTGTCTGTCTGTCTGTGTGTCTGTCTGTGACATTTTCACGTAAGCATTACTGACCCATATTCCGGCACTGTATATACAACAAAGTCTCCCGCCCGCCCGAGCCGCGCCGTTACTGTCTGTCTGTCTGTGACATTTTCACGTAAGCATTACTGACCCATATTCCGGCACTGTATATACAACAAAGTCTCCCGCCCGCCCGAGCCGCGCCGTGTCTGTCTGTCTGTGTGTCTGTCTGTGACATTTTCATGTAAACATTACTGACCCATATTCCGGCACAGACTGTATATACAACAAACTCTCCCGCCCGCCCGTGCCGCGCCGTGTCTGTCTGTCTGTCTGTGACATTTTCACGTAAGCATTACTGACCCATATTCCGGCACTGTATATACAACAAAGTCTCCCGCCCGCCCGAGCCGCGCCGTGTCTGTCTGTCTGTCTGTGACATTTTCACGTAAGCATTACTGACCCATATTCCGGCACTGTATATACAACAAAGTCTCCCGCCCGCCAGAGCCGCGCCGTGTCTGTCTGTCTGTGACATTTTCACGTAAACATTACTGAACGGTTTTTGTTGCGGTTTTCACTATAGATCTTCACCGGGAAGGTTTACAGGTATAGTATAAACATGGAACAATCATGTTTAGGAACTGGGCAGTGGGCATTAACAGTGTAATTATAAGACGTAGTAATTATTATTTAATCTATGCTATAGTCTCGGCGAGTTCTCATAGCGTACATGTTAATACGTTAGAGATATAACAAAATAAATAATTTTAAGATGAGAAGTTTCAGAGATTACCCCCTACCTACCTACATAACTTTGTATAGATGTAGATAGGTATCTACAACTAACTACATACATAACATACCTTATTTCCAAGGATAGACAGAGACCAAAGACCGCCACTCGCCACGATCTGTGCCACGATCCTTGCCCGGCACCTAGCTCTTTCGCCCCATTTAAATCCATACATCTCTTTATACTTACATTACATATAATTTTTAGGCGTTTTAAGTAGTTAGGTGTAGTTAGGTACTTTCCCTGGGGCACAAATCGGCTCAATGACACGGAACTCGAATCCCAAAACTTAGGTACTTAATAGGTAACAGTTAGTTTATAGCAGTGAAGCAAACACCACTGTTAAAATTGTAGACACAACTTTTATCGTTGAAAATCCTTTTTTTTTTGTTATTTTATACTTTTAATTTTCCCATAAATAATTTAGTTTATACGAAACTGTTTGTTGTCTTAATTTTTTTTTATGAAACGTACCTACACAGTTGTGCCGGTGCTTATTTATTTCGTTTTGACATTCGCTAAAATAATAAAAATGTACTCACATATACCTACAATTCAAAAACATGCTCACAAAATAATGGAATGACATTTTCATTAATTGTTGAACAAAATAAAGAGCTAGAAAGACACAGCTTAGTGCAACAAGTAACAACAACAACAACAACAACAACAACAACAACAACAGAACTTTAAGACAAGATTTTTGTTGTAGGTAAACTATAAGAAAAGCCCTATCGGTCATGAAACTTGTACTTACATTATTTATGATCTACTCTGTAGCGGGTATTTTCTGATAGAACGTCAAGTTTCCCCGAGAATGAAATAATATATTTTGCACCCCCTTTCAACCCCCCAAACTCTATACTACCCTTGGCCTTGCCTTTTTTGGTGGTACCTACATTATACGCCCCTTTACGATTACGTATCTTTGATTTCCAATGATAAAACTTCTGTCTACAATTTAATAAACATTCTAAAAGATAGCATTGATCGGTTATTGTACCTATTCTGTCTGTATCTCGGTATCTCCCAAGCCCCCTCCCCCCTCAACAACAACAACACCGCTATATTCGCCACCTATCAACACAACACTGTTAGTCACGTGACACGTGCGTGGCCGCGTGACTGTCCGTCTCACTGTCCCACATAAGTATAGTACAGTGTACACTCACAGCCGGTAGGGACGCGACCAGCACTCTGCAGGCTCCATGATGTGGTGATGGTGGTACTGTGCAGCTGTGACACCACACTATGTCTACAGAAGATGCGCGCGCTCTCTGTCGCAGCGACCACCAGACGACTGCTTGTTCGATACCTAACTAAGTATAGATTAGCAAGCAGCAGTGTATACTGTATAGTGCACAGTTCTCACGTGAGCTGACACGTGCCGTTCCGCCACACGTGCCGCCCGCCGCCCGCCGCCCGCCGACCCATCATCCTACCTACTACAACACATGAACACAACATTTTCCAAATTACTAGGGTTTGTTGTCTTTTGTATGCTGATGATGCAGTTTATTGCATCTTCGGAGCAAGAGCTGCAAAGCTGGTTGCCTTTTCATTGAGGAAAAAATTGTTGGGGATTTTCTAATATATAAATAAAATAAGCTTTCTTTACTTCATTTTTATTTTTCCAAGTGACACCGGATACATTTATCAGTTTATGACAAAAACAGTTTCTCTTATCTAAAGCATAAAAGCAATGGTATCAATAAACATAAATCTCAGAACAAAAAAAAAATTAAAATAAAAAAAAATGGTCTTGTAATTGGTACAAAAGAAATTTAATCTTGGTAAACTAATCAACTTAAATTAACACTTCTTCCATAATATAACTAAGTACCAGTATTATCTACTTATAATTAAAACCTTATCTATTACTAATATAAACCTAGCTTTGTAGTAAAGTAATCATGCTTTTGGTAAGACAATGCTTTAGTAAAAATGTCAGATACATTTTCGTCTGTGGATATATAATATAATGAGATAATTTTATTGTTAACAGTATCTCTAATAAAATGTGCTTCTATGTCAATGTGTTTTGACCTTTTACTATTCTCATAACTTTCTATAAGTTTAATAGTACTTTTTGATTTCAGATTGTCAATTAGCAAACGAGTATCAATGGATTCATTATAAAAGAAATCAGACAATAATACCTTTAACATAGATTAACTCACTTGTACATTGAGCGCCTGCGACGTATTCTGCCTCCGCAGTTGAGAGCGCTACTGTCACTTGTTTCTTACTGAACCATGAAATTAAATTAAATTAACTTGTAAAATAGCAAACAGCACACCCACTTACACTTTTTCGGTCTACGCGATCAGCTGCCCAATCAGCATCTGAATATCCGGTTACTTGTCTCGGTCCATAACTCTGGTATGTTTAAGATAACGAAGTACTCTCTTACCTGCTGTCCAAAGCTCTGATGTTGGCTTGTCTAGATACCTGCTTAGATATGATAGCGCGAATGTTATGTCTGGTCTGCTTATCCGTGAAATATATAATAATGATCCTACTAACTCTCTATATGGGATATCATTGATTTCAGCGTTAGAGTCTGCACTAAATTTCGCTTCCATTGGTGTTTTGGCTACTTTGCAGTTCTTCATATGAAACTTAGTTAAAACTTTCCTTATCAATTCTGTTGTTTTATTTTTTCCTTTAATCTTGAATTCTTTCTTCAGCTTGTCAACTGTTTCTTTATCTTCTCCTAGTATTAAAATATCATCTACGAAAATTAGTAACTTTGTTTTTTCTTTAGTGTACAAACAAACATCATATTTTGACTGTAGAAAACCATTGTCTATAATAAAGTTATGAAATCGTTTGTTCCAACATTTTGGTGCTTCTATTAATCCATATAACGCTTTTTTAAGTTTCAATACTTTTCTTTCTTCATATTCAAATACATCAGGACATTTTATATATATTTCAGCTTCCAAATTTCCATTCAGAAAAGCTGTTGGTACATCCATTTGTGTTACCGGTTGATCTTCTTGAATTGCATGACTCAGAAGTAGTCTAACTGTCGACAATCTTGCTACTGGTGAACAAAAATTCTCATATGTTTCTTCTTGAAAGCCCTTTGCTACTAATCTTGCTTTCTTTGTCTTGTTTTGTTTTGTCTTGAAAATTCATTTAGTGGCTCGTAGTGATCGCCTGTACATAAGCAATATGCTGTATATATCTCATAATCATCTAATTTCTTTGGATTCTTAATTTGTCTCCCTGATCTAGTTGTATAATTTTCATTATTTGTAATTACTTCTTCAGTTATGGTATCTTCTTTTTCTTCATTTATTTCTTTTTTCTCTAATTCTTTTTCTTCATTTTTAGAATCATAATTTATATTTTCATTATCGTCACTTTCATTCATCTTATATACATGGTTATACATATTTTTCTTGTTGGTTTCATTATCTTTATACACTATCTGCGTTTCATCAAATTATATATTTGTCTAAATATTCTATATCACGCATATATTTCTCATATTTACTTTGTAAAAGATGTTCTGTGGCGCCTGAATCAATTACAAAAATTATTTCGGATTTATTACTACATTCACTATAATTATTTACATCAGTACTATAAGCTGTAAAACTACATATATAATGTCCTCGTCCTGGCTGATACCCTCTGCTTAGTTGGCCTCTTCCTCTGAATGGTCTTCTTCCAGGTCCTCCATGTCCGCGTCCTCTTTTACAGATGAAACTACTTCTACCAGATGTTGATGGTTGCAGTACATGCTGTTCCATGGTAGTAGTTTTATATTGTATCTCAATTGTATAAATCTCAATAAAAATTAACAATTTGAAATCAAAAGTACTAGTAGTTATTTAAAAAGGATGACGAAAGGACGGAGTGTAACATTTGTGTGAAACTTCTGAAAGGATGTAAATTAGAGCAAGTGAATGAATTTGTTTATTTAGGTATACATAGTATGTTTACAAGAAGTGGAAAGATAAACAAGGAAATTGAAAGAAGAGTGAAAGCGGGAAGCAATATATGCAGAAATACACAACTTACTACTACAAGTAAAATTAATATAAGTACATAATGCTATTTTAGTTCCATCATACTTACCTCTTACCAGACTTGGGTATGGAATAAGAAGCAAGAAAGTAAGATAAATGCGGTGGAATGCGGTCTTTACGTAGAATGTGTGATATAAAGCGTATTGACCGGAGCTGAAACGGTCATTAGAGAAGATTGCGGAGTGTAAAATGGTTTTGTGATTAAAATGAAGAAAAGTAGTATGGACACGTTGAAAGATTGACTAAAAATGTTTATATGGCTGAACTCAATGCTGAACTGAAAGGAAATGTCACCTAGGTGTACTTTTATTGAACGTATAAAAATATTGATAAAAGGCAAGATTAAAAGTACACACAATCGCCGAGCATGTATGAAAGGTATGATAATATAAGAAAGTGGACTTCACCTTGTGTACTACTTAGACCCTGCATAGAACGTCTTAAAATCATCACTGCTAATTTGTTTGCTAATGTCTGATGTTGCTGATACGGGCTTACAATCGGCTAAAATGTCCTTACTAAGATAAGTACATTTCTAGTGTCACGTCGTTATTCAGTTACATATAACTGTCGAAATTTAGTATTGATACTTTCAGGAATCTGAAATAAATATACAATACTACTTCTATATTTACAATTAAATTAATTAAAACTAATTACATACACATAAAAAAAAATATTCAACATTAAAATAATATTTAAATTAAATAATTCATGACTAAATACAACTTAATATATGAACAATGGAATTGATACATAACTGAAACTAACAAATTATTTAATAAGAATGATAATAAATAAACATAAAGCTTTATTTAAAATATAGATAAACTTATATTTTTATGTTATTATCAGATAAAAATTTAGATATGCATGATATTGTGAAAATATTAGAATTCATCATAATATGTAGAAGACTCACAGATTTCTGGCACTTGTGACCAACTGACTCCCAGTTACTCTATGTGACTCCCCTCCCGCCTAGGGTTGCCATACGTCCGGAATTTTTCGGACATGTCCGGAAATATATAAATACATAGGAATGCGGAGGGAATCCTAAACCGTCCGGAATTTGTAAAATGAAAAAAATTGAAAATTTATAACGACATTAATATTATATTTATAAGATTTTTTGATCTGGAAACCCTACTCCCGCCAAAAGTGGCAGAAAAATAGTTCGGTGACTTCATTGGTATATACCTAAGATTTTGTAAGACGATGCGTGGCCTCTACTAGATGTGTTATTACGCTCACTATAAGATCGTGCCAGAGAGATGTCTTAAATGACAAAGAACGCGTCAGTCTGCATTGCCGACTTTGCCGTTTACACGCTATCTGATTTTACTGTAAACATTGTTTTTCTTTGATAATAATGCCGTATTGTTCTATTATTACGTGTAGAAATCATAGTGGGACAATTAATTTATCAAATTCTGGTGTGCCATACCACAAGTAAGTAATTTTAAAATTGTTTTATTTGTTTTTATTTATGTAGATTTCACGCACGCCATTTCGGCCGTAGTGCTGTCTAGAGTGTCTAGTCGCCATATGAATTTTATCGATATCGATTTCATGCGTTTATAAAAAGTGTTTTATGCATAAAATACCAAATTAAAAATATTCACTTATAAAGTATTAATTCCTTTGAGGAATAATAGAATTGGTTTGCATAAAAAACCAGCACAATTTACTATAGAAAAAAATCGTCAAATACTTGATTGTCCACTTTACAGATCACCCCTCAAGAAGCCCCAGCATTATGCACTACACCTACAACTGACACAAACGTAGAAAATAAACTAGATGACATACCTAGAAAAAGGAAATTACGTGCATCCCTTTTTAAATCTACAATTTAAATTAAACATAAAAGAAGCGAAAGAGGTATATTAGGATCGTAACAAATAGCATTTAATTGTATCTGCCAGCCCCTCTTGAGATAAAAGGCGTGATGATAGATAGATAGACAGATATTATTAAAAGGCAAAACTTTCCATTAACGTCGTGAGAAAAGTAGACGAGATTCGAAGAAAATTGCACTATTAAGTAAAAATTTGCATGATGAAAAATGTCTGTTTTAAAAAGTACAAAAATAAAGAAAAACCATTTATAAATTAATAAATTTGATACATGTCTGCTACAACCTAGGACTCTGGATTTACTGAAGAAGTTTTAAAAGCAATAATAATGACCTACCGCTAAAGTATTTGTTTTTATTTTGACAAATAAATAATTAATATGTGTATGTATTTGCATTTATTTCCTACCTAAAATGTATAGTAAAAAATAACTATGACAAATAACATAAAAATGATGTTATCGATATTAATTTTTATCGATAGTGTCAATGCCTAGTGTATGATTGCAAATTAAAGTTGTGTACGTGCGTGACAAAGTGACACGTTTGTTTGTTCAACAACACATCGAGTAGAGGCGTCGTTTTACAAAATCTTAGGTATGTACTGTCGTGTTTATATACAATATTTATGTCAGTGTTGTCTTGTCTAATCAAGGAAATGTCATATATTGTACCCTGATCAATTTAGCATCCGAATTTCACCGATTTGGACGTATTTGGACTCATTCGACGGAGCTATAACAGTTTGTAAAGAGACGATGATGGATTGAATAAAATTAACGTCTTTACTAATTACTGTCTTTAATTTCCACTTTGGACACAATTAAACAATTAAACAGAATTAAAATATTACACAGTTAAAACAAAGCGACCATTTCATTTGCTGGCCAACGCACCCCTCCTTCTGCCACCTGGCGGGCAAAAGACGTAACTACTAATCAATTGACTGTCTTCTTACATACTCCCCCTTTTGACCAAATATAGGACCACCAGTTTGGTCAAACAAACACAAAAGTAACACAAAGAGAAAGTCAGTAAGAACAATTAACAATAACAAAAAACAATTAGAACAAGGAACTTAAACATAATCTAATAGTTTAAGAGGTCGACCGCGTTTCCGTTTTGGGTTGACGGGTCGTGGCTTGGACTGATCACCCTCACACTCACGTGCATGGTAGCGAGTAAGATCGGACACGTGATACTTACCGATCGATTCATCAGGAGCTTCACGATGCGAAATTAAGTAAGTGGTGGGACTCACCTTCATTTTTATGCAGTAGGGCCCATCTCTTCTTGGGACGAGTTTCGAGGTTATACCCTTACCGGCATTACTCAAAACATGGCTACGTAGAAGGATTAGGTCACCAGGTGAATAGTCTTCCCCCACACGACGGGTCTCGTCTTTAGTAGTTTTAGGAAAATGGTTACCTGTATCGATGGTATGCTCGGCGAAAGGCGTCGCTCCTCCCCCTTCACCAAAGATGTCCTCGTACTCGTGAACTAAGGTTGACAACGCAGTTCGCTCCATTGACGACAGCATCGCCCCCTCATCAGGTCGAATCACGTCTGCAGCTGCACAACTCACCTTGACGCTTGACTTCTCGCCTTGCAAAGGATACACAGCCTGCGGGTGATCAGTCATAAACCATGAGTTCGCGTGTAAGTTAAGAACAATACGAGCACTACATAAAAAATCGATACCAAAAAGTGTTTCATTATTTACGGCGTTAGGTAAAACTATGAAGGTAGTTGGTACAACCTTACCCTCAAGTTTAACGTCGACGTCAACAAGTTTGACATTCATATCGCGCACAATCCCGTCTGCAAATTTTACACGAAAATTACTTTTACGAAACGGGTGACCTTGATCGCGTAGCAACGTATACAAACTATAACCAGCTATACATCGTTTGGCCGCTGTGTCCACTAAACCGGTACCACGAACCCCATTAATCTCGACATTGAGAATAGGTCGGTTACTGGTGCCGTTACTGTTGGAGTCAGACGCAAAGGCAACCTTCATTAATGGTAGCTTGTTACAATTTTGAATAGGCGACTTGCCTCTGAGAGGCAAACTCCCATTAGGTACAAAAGTGTTAGTACACAACTCGGTGATCTTTGACAGATGACCTTGCTTAATCTTTGACAAATTTGTATTAAACGAAAACGGACTCTTCTTTGGGCTACGATTGCTACGATTTACAGACATATTGTTACAACATGTACAACTACGATCGTTACTACGATTTATAAAATTTGGTTCATGACTCAGATCTGTAAATGGGTAGGTATCATCGCTCAAAGACTTGTCCAAAGAATGAAAATTACAAGAATAAAATGTATGACTAGCGTCTTTAGGCTTACTGTCCCCAGCATTACAATTAGCACACTTAGAACGAATGATGCCCTTAGCACCACAACCATAACACTTGATTTCACTATCCCTTTTAATTTTAAGTCGCGGACACTCAGAGCGAGCGTGACCACTTTTACGACAATAAACACAATAACTTTTGTTACCTTGAAGAGGTTGAATTACTTGGTTACACTGTGTCGCCCGAGGAACTTCACACGTCGAAGACCGAAGCGGAGTCTCGACCGAGTTACGAGCAGTCGTTGACCCGTGAAACACAGGTGACCGGAGTGAGGTGCTCGGCGCAGGCGCCGCCGTAGAGCGCGGCTCATGCCGGCCGGCACGAAGCTCCCGTTGTCCCTGATCAGGCACCGACGCTGCTTCGTCGAACTCGTCCTCCACCTGTCTGGCGCGCTCGATGAGCTCGTCGACACTATTAACCAGGTCTCGAGGTATTCGCTTTCGAATATTGATGTTTAGCAAGCCGTAAAGAAGGTCTAATATAATTCGTTCATCAAGAACATACGGTAGACTCGCGAGTTCCGCGCGTTGACGGCTGATATAAATATCGGCACGCTCGTGTCCTTGATCTGCACTGAACACGCCACGAAATATTTTGTAGGGAGGTTTCGGCGCACCATACATGGATCGCAAACGTTGTATTGCCTCTGTCCACGAAGAAATGGAGCCCTTTACTCCCTTGTACCAAACAGCAGCATCTGCCTCTAGTAATATTGGCAGGCCGCGGAGCGCATGCTCGTCACTTATATTTGTACACTCTTTGTATACTATGATTGTATCAATAAAAGCATCCACGACACGTGGATCTTGATGAGCTCTCCCGCTGAAACGCGCTGTACAGTTAGCGAAGTTTCCCATAAGCGCGGAGGGCGGTGCGATGTGTGATGTCGGAGACAGGCTTGGAGCGCCGCTGTCACTGTTGGAATCCTTGGAAGCTAGGATAGCTGATATTAACTCTCTGTTAGACTCAGCTTGAGCCCTAGCAAAGGACGCGAACATCGCTGACATGCGCGACTCCACCTCGAAGTCCGCCTCGTGGCTACTTTGCGCACTTTTTCTTCTTGGCATTTTCACTTTCACTTAACACCTCGAAGATTGAGACAGTCACACATAAAACCAGCAAAATGCTTGTTGAAAACTGAATATATTTTAGAAACAAAATTTAAGAGTTCGTAAAAATTCGTTATTTTGGTTCGAAACTTTTATTGGCCACTAGTTGGGCTGCCACTTGTAAAGAGACGATGATGGATTGAATAAAATTAACGTCTTTACTAATTACTGTCTTTAATTTCCACTTTGGACACAATTAAACAATTAAACAGAATTAAAATATTACACAGTTAAAACAAAGCGACCATTTCATTTGCTGGCCAACGCACCCCTCCTTCTGCCACCTGGCGGGCAAAAGACGTAACTACTAATCAATTGACTGTCTTCTTACAAGTTTTTAAATAAACAATTAAAAACTATCGCGTCCGGATGCTATATTTCGGAGCTGGTTTCCAGCGTCCAGAGCCTTAAAAAAAGTAAATAATAGAACATGACAAATTTATGTTGTTTTTGATTGCTTAGTCACTTTTTGTTGAGATAAGTTAGGATGCAATACATAACGCCTACCAAAATAATATTGTTACGAGCTAGGGTTCGAAGAGATTTAAAATACCGATTAAATAGACAAACTTTACTTTAACACCACAAACACACAGTTAAATAAATGAAAACACTAGAATATCACTTAGTCGCACTAAATTCCACTTCACTGTTTCGCTTTGATCGCTGTAGAAGAACGGCTATTCGTTAGAAGATTACTATATAGGGCTTATTTAAATAAAACATTTATAAATATCATACATTGTATTGACTATTTTTCTAGACAGTCCCAATTCAATTCTTATACAAAAATGTTGGCATGGTAACATTAGGGTTCAGTAAACAAATAAAATAAAAAACCATTTCACAACAATCGCTCTTATTCGCACTGAGTTATTTCCGGTCAAGATCCTCTGTTTATATTGCCCACCGAACATTCGAGACACGCCGAGATTGTTGTACAAAGTTATAGACGCGCCTCGATGGGACTCGGCGCCAAATACCTACACACCGACCGCGGCCGATTTTGGTACCTATGGCTAGGCACATACAAGACAAGAATTTGAATCTTACTCTGTGTTTTGTATGTGGACCGAGCTTAGATTAAAGACTACCAGCTACCAGCCACCAGCCAATTCATTATTCAGGCTTGCAACCCAATGATGACTGACTGTCTTGTGTGTGTCAGTCAGGTATGTACTGATTATATATATTTTATTCTCTTTGTATTCTGTCTGTCAGGCTGCTGCGTAGTGCTGTTGAAAGCTGAATAAGTGGCTAGCTTATCCAAATGTCATTATAATAATAATATAATAAAAAAGTCTGTAGTCTGTACATACCAAAGAAAGAGTACATAGTTAATTATAAATAAAGTGTTTATATTATTTGTTATTGGTTGCTGGGTAAAGTTGAGTGGTCCCCTGTCCCGTGTCCAGACTCCAGTGCGCCTCAGAGCCCAGTGTGGCACAGAGCAAGTGTCCCAGAGCGCGCAGAGCCCCGGAAAGTATAGGCGCACCATGTTAGCCCTCATAAACCGCATCCTGGACTGGATTAAGAGTCTGTTCTGGAAGGAGGAGATGGAGCTGACGCTGGTGGGGCTGCAGTACTCCGGCAAAACCACCTTCGTCAACGTGATCGCGGTAATGCTCACTACTTACACAGCTATTCAGCCCCTATATAGCCTTCATCATTCTCACTGTGAAATGCAGGCTGTAATTTATAAATTACATCGATACAAAGAGTTTCTATTGTTTTTTTTATATTGGTAGGTGTGTATTTTTACTTATCAAAGCAACAACAAATTTATTTATTTAAGATAAGCACACACAACAGATGTAATAACATGTGTTTAAATATTATTATTCTCACTCAAGTACTTAGTTTAACATTTGTAATGAAGAAAAATAAAAGTTCATTGTAGAGGACCATTGCTCTCTGTCAAAAATATCCTGGAAAGTTGAGTTTATTTATACAACATTTCCTTACCCCACAGTTGGTAGTTATTATTTTAAATTATTATTCTAAATAGCCATAATTTCCAAAACACAAAAACAATGCTCGTTTTGGAAAGTATGGCTATTTAGAACCCTAAATAATAAAAATAGGGCTGAATCCAATTTAAAATAATAACTATCAACTGTGTGGTATAAAGAAAATGTTGTATAAATAACTTCACCTTTCCAGGATTAACTGAGATTTGATGACTGAGAGCAACAGTCCTTTAAAATAGCAAGTTCTAGTTAATGGATCCTTAAAGTACATATATACTATATATATGTAGCTACACCTAGGTTTCATAAAGCCCTGAAAGTCATCAATTTCACTCATATTTTAACCGATAACCTCTCACCGTATAAACTAGCCATGACACCTAAACAATTTGAACAATGCGAGTGGTGGGGGTAGGTGAGTAGGCGAGTGAAAACGAAAAATGTTGAAAGAAAGTCGTGTTAGTTACACTATTTATAACTCAAGAACAGCTGTACCGATTTGGCTGAAAATTGGTGGGGAGGAAGCTTAGAGCCAGGAGACGGACATAGGATAGTAGCGGTAGTGGTAGGGGTTGGAGTAGGGGTAGGGGTAGTGGTAGTGGTTGGAGTAGGGTTAGGGGTAGTGGTAGTGGTAATGGTAGTGGTAGTGGTAGGAGTAGAGATAGGTGTAGTGGTAGGAGTAGGGGTAGTTGTAGTGATAGTGGTAGGGTAGTGGTAGGGGTTGGAGTAGGGGTAGGGGTAGTGGTAGTAGTAGTGGTAGTGGTAGTTGTTTTCCACGTACGAAGGAAAGTAAATAGCAGGCAAAAATAATTTCACATACTTTATGGATCCATTAACTAGAACTTGCTATTTCTAATATGCTTTTTACAATTGTGTGTGTACTGATTTTGTTTGGAAATTTTCTTACTCTATTTATTTCTTTCGCTTGGATATTGGGTGAATGAGATGCAAAGTTTTCGAACATTGGTTACGCGACCAAGAGAGCTCTTAATACAAAATTGAAGCACTATATGTACAATATATTACTGACATAAAGACTTGCTGCCCGAGCATTACACATGCTAATTTCTCAAACTCTTCTCTAGGCATCACAAATAGACAAATAGCTGGAGAGGCAGTGGAATATATGGAGGAGGTATTTGACAAAAGTAGATGTATGAAGCTGGCCCCACATTTTTAAAAACAAAATTCCATGTTTGCTTATTTATTGAACAACAATTAGTTTTTTCTCTTAAAAAAGTGATCCATTAAGTGTAATTTGTTTTTAAAAAGTTTAAAAATGTTGAGGTGTTGCATTCAAAATTGTGTCTGATATTTTATTATGGACAGACCAATTTTTATGCATTAAAGAGATCTCAAACTATTAGTAAAAAAATAAAAAAGAGGTGTTATGAAATGTACCTACTTTTATTAAAATAATTAATTATTAAAACTAAATATTATATGTATTAAATAACAAAAATTTCCAGTCAGACAAGTTGTAATATATAGGAGAGATGTTATGCCTCCATTAGACTCTCCCAATTTAGCCTTGTTAGCCTTGCTCAGATGAAAGATGTGTTTCTGTTCAGACTCTCGCAGTGCGTTTTGTTGTCTTTGAGCCAGTAACTATGGATGAAGGATGTTGAAAAATTTTCGGCATCAACTCTTTGTTTAATGAGCTTCGACTACTACACAATTGATTTAGGATTAAATAAGGATGAATAGAATTTTTATTATCAAACTTGTGTGGAGAGGTTTCCATACCATTTTTTGATGTGAGAACTTTAAGACAAAATGTTAGACTCACTAGTTTCCGAGATATGGGTATTTGTAAATATAAAGAAATATTAGTATTTCTAATAATGAGCCCTTTAATTTGATGTCACATGATGCACTTGAAAATTACTTTTTGATTTTCCCCCAAAAATGTCATGGGTCATCTAGACATGACTAATAATCACGATATTGTTGGATATTTATTATCGACTCCTTCAAGATTTAATGAAAAATAAACTACCTTTTGGAGGGAAAACTTTATTATTTGCAGGTGATTTCTGTCAGCTTTTACCCATTCTCGTAAACAAATTACGAAATAATATTATCGATGCTTCAATAAAGCGCCTTTCATTGAGCCCATGGCGATTTAGAGTTTGCTAAATGGGTACTAAAAGTAGGTGATGGATCAGCTAATGAAAATGAAGACGACAATATTGAACTGCCTCTGCAATGCAGCGTCATTTGACATAAAGGATTACAAATAAATAATTTACGAGAGTTCTAACGATATTTATAATGATGTTTTGAACTATCCTGTATTCTATAACGCCTGCAGGACTGCCAACACATTTTAAAATTATAAGTTGTTTGTATTGTAACGCTTTTAGGAAATCTAAACCAGACTCTTGGGTTGTGCAATGGAACCCGTCTTATTATACGAGCGTCAGCTTCACGCGCCATTGATGCTGAAGTTATATATAGTGACAATGTGTTTTCATTCCTCGAATTCGTCTTCAGCCATCTAACAGTCAACTGCCTTTTAAATTTAGTCGTTAAATTTAGTCGACTTCAGTTTCATGTCACATTTCAGTAACATTTGCTATGACTATAAATAAAAGTCGGGACTTTCGACAAGATTAAAAACTTTTTTAACCTAATCCAGTAGGTACTCACGGCCAGCTCTATGTTGCCTTCTCAGAGTTCGCAGATTTCCACTTCCCGACCTCGAATCGGTCGTAATTTTTTCCTATTATTTTTGTTTTATTTTCTTCCTTTTCCAATGGGTGTCATCCTTTTCTAAATTTTTTTTTGTCTCAAAAATTATCGGCCTGACCACATACTATAAAAGATCTGTGGCCCTGACCTATTAGGCAACATGTAATAATATATTTCTGTTCTTTATTGATTCATGTCTGCTTTAATATTTTTAACGAGAAATCGAGAGCAGACATTAGGCGATAAAAAAATTATGTCATTTTTATGTCATTTTTACGAAAGAGGTACCTATATTAGGATCGTAACAAATAGCATTTAATTGTATCTGCCAACCTCTCTTGGGATAAAAGGCGTGGTGATAGATAGATAGACAGATATTATTAAAAGGCAAAACTTTCCATTAAGAAACTTCGTGAGAAAAGTAGACGAGATTCGATGAAAATTGCACTATTAAGTGAAAAAAATATAATTTGCAAGATGAAAAATTGTCTGTTTTAAAGACTATAATAATATAAAAAATTAATAAAGATACAAGAAATGTAAGCAAATCCGGACATTATCCTCCTAAAGTTAGGTCCTTTGCTTTAACACTTCATTTCTATTCATCAAAAACATACGATATACGATTATATTAGAGCAAAAATTGATACATGCCTGCTACCCACGACTCTATAAAAATGGTTTCTAGTATTGATGCAGAGGCTGGATTTATTGAAGAAGCTTTAAAAGCAATAGTAATTTCCTACCGCTAAAGTATTTGTTTTTATTTTAACAAATAAATAATAAATATGTGCATCTATTTGCATTTATTTTCTACCTAAAATGTATAGTAAAAAATAATTACGACAAATAACATAAAAATTATGTTATCGATATAAATTTTTATCGATAGTGTCAATGCCTAGTGTATGATTGCAAATTAAAATTGTGTGCGTGCGTGACAAAGCTAAACAACACATCTAGTAGAGGTGGGCCACGCATCGTCTTACAAAATCTTAGCTCAGGAGTTTCTCATAAGTGTCATGTTTTTGTTTTTTTTTAAACCTCTCATTGAATCATGTAATGTCGACTCGAAAAAATGTTTTTTCACACGTAGACTAGTGTTGCAACAGATCTCTGCCTCTGCTTCCGCACACTTTTTCACATCCGCTTCTGGTTCCGTTTTTTTAAATGGAGATATCAACGATAAGCGCGCTTATTGGCCGAATGCGCTGGCGCGGCGGCGCGGGCGGGGTGGGGCGCTTATCGAGCTGGTACGAACGGGTCGCGATTATTATTGTTTTGTTTATCGTTAGTTCAAAGAGTAAATACCAGTCTCTGCATCACCGTAAAAATAGTTTTCTCGCTTACAAGTACATTATATTCCTATTATACAGTGTTTATTAAACATAAGAGTGCAATAATGAAACCAAAAAGAAGTCCTATTTGGAACTATTTTATTGAGATTAACGATTTAAGTGCCAAATGCAAAATCTTTGACAAAGTATATTCAAGGAAAGGTCGCACGACCACCTCATTAAAAAGTCACGTAAGTCATTACATGTCGAGAAGTATGCAGAGTTTGAGAAGATAGATGATGCTATGAAAGTTTCATTGGAAGCGAATGGTGGAAATCAAATGGGCACAAATAGGTACTATTGTCTCTTGCCACTGCTGCAGCAATATTTGTGCGCTCCACCCAGTAGTGTAGCCAGCGAACAATTATTCAGTGGAGGTCTCATTTACGATGAGCATCGTAATAGGTTACACCAATTATATACTGGTTACACAGCGAAAAAGCGGCAAAATTACTGTTCATTTAGTATAACTTGCCCCCTGTTAATTTTGAATGCTAATTTAATAAAAAATAACAATTGTCATTTTTTTAAAGAATATTTATACTTCTGCTTCCGCTTCCGCATCCGCTTCTGCTTCCGCAAAAAATTACCAATGACATCTTATGTTATGACACTTCCGTTGCAACTCTAACGTAGACATAAATGTCGAATAACTGCATTAGCGATTTTAATTTTAATTATAATTTTTTTTTTTTCGTTGAATTTTTTTATTAATATAAAAACCTTAAATCAAATCTAAAGATTAAAAATAACTAAATAAACCAGGTCCGCGTGGAATAGTGGCAAGAATACTGGCTGCATTTCCCCGCTGAATCGCGATGCTGATTCGTTGAACGAGGAAGGGCCAGCCCTCTTGTCACCAGAAGAGATAATCAGTCGAGGGGATACATCTTTATTAAAATTTTTGGCATTTGAACCTTACGGACCTAGAGTTTCTACACCAAACGGCACAAATTTGTAGTTTTCAATAATTGAACTATATTTGCGCCGTTTGTTAGACTCTGCGATTTCCGCCGCAGCTCCCGCTTTGATTGCTGTTTCCCATGTGTCCACGCACGTAGCATCCCATACAAGGGCCCGACCTCGCTCCCAGGAAATCAGAGTCATTCCATCGGGTCTCTTGCCGTCTTCCCGGATTATTCCTGTTGGCTCTAGGAGAGCAGGGACGTCTATTGACGCAAGAGCCCTTTTGATGGTATCATTGAGGGAGCTGTGGCGAGAAAGCCTGCCTGCACTTTTTATGCAGGAAAGTCCGTGAGTTCCAAAATGATCTACATCTTTTCCACACGGACATTTATGTTCGCAACTTATTATTAAATTTTATTTGACTAAATACACAACAATCCGAATTATGCGGATATTATGTTGTCGACTTCAAATCATTCTTTTTTACGTTTTATAATTGGGGATAAATTTCGATCGAGTATTAGGGGTATGAAATTATTAATATGAAGACTAGCGTTGTATTTGAAATACCACTCCCATTTCACCCTTTCGAAAAATCCTGTCTTAGTGCACTTGTACACACCCTAAGAAATACCTTCCATTTATCATATTTAGGTCTCCAGTGGTTTAGGCTGTGCGTTACAACGCAACATCAGTCAGTCAGCGACACAACGGTTTTATATATTTAGATGACTTATTGTTTCAGTCCGGGCAGTTCAGCGAGGACATGATTCCCACTGTGGGGTTCAACATGCGCAAGATCACCAAGGGCAACGTCACCATCAAGGTGTGGGACATCGGGGGCCAGCCTCGCTTCAGGTCCATGTGGGAGCGTTACTGTCGCGGGGTCAACGCTATCGTGTACATGGTGGACGCCGCCGACGGAGACAAGCTGGACGCGGCTCGCAACGAGCTGCATGCGCTGTTGGACAAGCCGCAGCTGACCGGCATACCTGTGTTGGTGCTCGGCAACAAGCGGGACTTGCCGCGCGCCCTAGACGAGCCAGGTCTCATCGAGCGACTCAACCTGGCTGCTGTACAAGACCGCGAGATCTGTTGCTACTCCATCTCGTGTCGCGAGCGAGACAACATCGACATCACGCTGCAGTGGCTCATACAACACAGCCGGCCGCACGCTGCTCGCTAACTACACGCTTACTCTGTCTAGTGTCTCCTCTGTCTGTAGCTACCCCGCCCGGCACCTCTTTAATTCCAAATTATGTTATAGGGGCCTGTAACGTTTCAAGCGTTGTAAACTAGGTAAGTGAGAACGCCATGTCCTCCCTTACGACTTGTCGACTTGTGGGGTAGGTGTTGTACTACTACAACCAGACAACCACAAGGTCTGGGGTGGATTCAGTCATGCAGCAATGCACTCAGTACTCACTTTCAACATGATTTCAAACGTGACAGGCTCTCCAATTATTACTTATATTTTATTTGTAAGAAATTATTATATAATATTAAATATTATAAGGCTGCATACAACTGTTTGACTTGAGTCCGTTTGTCTGTCACACAATAATCTATTACCCGTGGCTATTATCGAAGAGCCTGTTATCGGATCCGTAGTTTGAGAGATAAAACTTTACCTCTTTATACCTAATATTAGTATAGAGCTATTTATTTTATTATTTTACCAAACAGATTAGTCTGAGTTTAAACTTACGAAATACGTGCAAAATCCCCGAATTACTAACTTGGATGAAATGGAATGTGGGGGTATAACATTGAGCTGGGTTAGTATTGAGGGGATGACGACTGAAACTATAAGAGATGGAGAAAATAAGAAAAACTGCAATATACAATATACATTTCCAAAAAACTCTTACGACTCGGGAATCGAACCCGGTCATTTAAAAAAAATGTGCTGTGCAGGTTGTAACTTGTAAGTAAAGAATAAAAAAATAAAAACCGTCTAGTGTGTCGAAATCGACGACATAGCTCCGTGTAACATAATATTTCTAATTCCCCAATATTACAAACCTAGCGGCTAGCGGTGCGCATGCATACCATTGACGCTAGGAAAAAAAAAACCAATTATTGCATACCTAGTTTGTTCTGCTCCGCTAATTCTGCTATTGTCTAAAGTCTATGGTGATTGGTATACATATACATTTAATATGAAATGACTATGATTTAGACACATACCTAATCAGTGGTTACATCAGTTCAGTGTTGTGTAATCTCTCTCTTGAAGTCTTGAGGCTCCTGGTACCCTGGTACCAACTATTGTAGAAGTTTGTGATGTGTCGGTGGTCGGTACTCGCACTCGGTAGTCGGTGACAAGTGTGATACTGCGTGTGTGTCACAGTGACGTTGTCACGATGTCCGGACGGAGGCCTAGTGGGCGAGGTGGAGGTCGCGGCGGAGATGGGGGCTACTGCTGTGTGGCGCTCGGTGTGATCACGGCCGGCGGGCTGGTGGTGCTCATGTACAAGCTGTTCAAGCGGTTCTCGGGCTCCTGTAGCTGCCCTAAGGTACCTAACTGGTAGTGTTGTCGTGATAGCGGGCAGTGTGGACGAGGTGTACCATTCCCACCGTCTATAACAGTGCCACCGCACCAGCGTGTGATCACGGCCGGCGGGCTGGTGGTGCTCACGCACAAGCTGTTCAAGCGGTTCTCGGGCTCATGTACCTACCTGCGCTAAGGTAACTGGTAGTGTTGTAGTGGTAGCGGTCAGTGGATACGAGGTGTACCACTCTCGCCGTCTACCAGCGTGTGATCACGGCTGGCGGGCTGGTGGTGCTCGTGTACCTGCGCTAAGGTAACTGATAGTGCTATAGTGTTAGCGGGTAGTGGGGACGAGGTGTAAACAATTCCTAACTCAATGAGGTGTACCTACCACTCCCACCATCTGTTACAGTGTCCTCGAAACAGCGCGTGATCACGGCCGGCGGGCTGGTGGTGCTCATGTACAAGCGGTTCTCGGGCTCCTGTACCTGCGCAAAGGTAACTGGTAGTGCTAGCTATAGTGGTAGCGGGCAGTGGGGACGAGGTGTAAACAATTCCCAACTCAATGAGGTGTACCTACTACTCCCACCGTCTGTTATACAGTGTCCCGTGTAACCAGGAACCACCGGCTGACGACCATCTATTGTTAGGTACGAGTACAACTATTTACATAATATTGAGTAAGAATATCTCAGGTGCTTCTGCTTTCAGTACAGCAATAGGTGCATCAAGGTATAGGTGTCGCAGCGAGAGTTGAGAGGAACACGGACTCGCATTCCTGTGTATACAGTATGAGGTGTTGTACATACAACACCACGCTACCTATTTATAGTTCATAGTCTACTAGTTTTATTTTATTGCACTTTTCAGAAAGCATAAAGACACCCACAGCACAGCGCCACACAGCGCCACACAGCACCACACAGCACAGCCTGCCTCGTCAGGACGCGACGTCACCGACACCGTACGACAGTTGATCAAGGCCAAATAAGTAGGTAACTGAACGTCGTTATTATTCTCTTCTTTAATTACCAGTCTTTCCACTTTGAACCTGTAAGTAAGGCATCATTTTCACTATATTATTACGCTTTGTACCTGCATAGGTAAGATCATTTTCCATTATTAGCTATAGTTATTCCAGTTTGACATGAATTAGGTATACGGTTCTTGAGCGCTCGACAAAAAAGTGGGGGAATGTTTGCGCATATGTAATTCGAGTGCCATATAACTTGTATAATTATTATAATTCATTTATTGGTGTTTGTTTTTACGATTGCTTTTTTCGGCTGGTAAAATTTAAATTAATACCTCATACCGTCAAGCAGACCCAAAAATAGTGCTCGCGCATCTAACGACCACCGCTCAAGAACCGTCCCGGTACCTATAGGTAGCTTTGAGTATTTAAGACTGGAGACGGGAAGAGCTAAATCACAGAACAATTTTTTCTGCCACTTTTGGCGGGAGGGGAGGTAAACGTCTAGTACTAGCCCCTGTACCACTGTATTTTTCTGTCGTTTTATTGTCGCAACGGATTTTACGTTATATGATGATTATGTTAAAATACAAACATAATAATTATAATTAATGATTGGAAACACTATGTTTCAGCAAGTTTGACGTCCTAGATCGCCTTTCCCATTTAAAACATCACAATTAACTATTTTCCTAAAGCTCTGTCTTGCGACACTAAACGATACCAACAAAATCTAAGGTAACTTATTACTGCGCACCTGGTCAGTTTAACTGGTCAAAGGGGGAAAAATTGGCGAAAGGGGGAGCCCGTCTATAGCCCCTCCATAGGCTTAGTACTCTATGATAGGTAGTTATATGTTGCAAGTTTTTATTCGCAGTAAAAATATGTATATATATAAGTAGATTAAGTAGGCAATGGTCTTTTTCTTCTTCAGCCTGTGTCCGTCTAGTGCTGGACGTAGACCTTCTCAGCTTTGCACCACTTCTAGTCCCTTCTCTTAGCTTCAAAAAAGGCCGAAATAGTTCACTTTGTGATACCAGCACCAACTTTTAGTATGTTATTAAACATGTTATTTTTTCTACAAAACCGTCGGGACACAAGCTGTAAAGTGATTGGTTCCGCAGGTATGACGTCATCAAAATGGCGGCCGCTGCATTTTAAAAACTGCAAATTATTTTGAAACTATGAGACCTATATACATGTGTGGGGTGTCAAATGAGAGGTAATTAAGTGTTCTGCAATATTGTTCTTACATAAAACCATGTGAGTAGTACAGTTATAAAAATATTTAAATAGTTATAAAATACTTTTAATAACTCTGTATTTTGATTATAGTGTCTAAAATATTAATTTGATACCAAAACTGTGTATGACAGAAATAATCAAAAATTTATCACCTCTTCAATAAAAAAAACGGTAAATTGATCGGATCGAAAATGCTTTAGTGAAGCCACTTTTAGCAAGACTTGTCCGCACGGACGGCGTGGGTGGTATCGCATCGCACGCGTAGTCTTTGCCGCTTCGTGCGGTCGCAACATCACTCGCCTACACGGTGTAGGCAATTTTTTCGAATTAGAATCCCGTCAGAGATAGTTATTAAGTACTTATTGGCATTTTATAAACAAATATAAATAACAAAGATTAAATTACGAATGTATTATTATTGTTGTTGTTAATTGTTTTTCCTATAACTGAATATTAATTGCACTCAAACGCGTAGCCAGGTGCCAGTTTTGGAGTTCTGTTTTTTTTTAATTATTGGCCGAAACGGAAAAAATGTTAGAAATTAAATTTTTGAGTTTAAATAGGCATCGACGTGGTTATAGGCGGATTATTGGAATCGCTTTGTTTTTTCAAGATTTTCAGCAAGATGGGTTTATTACATTTTGAGTAATGGACGATAAAATTGTTTTTTATGCTTAATTAACAATAGTGCCATTTTTTTTTAAATAATCCAAACCAGGTTAGAAAATTAAAAAAACTATAAAACAACGATATCCCGTTGAAATTTTTGAAAAAAAATCAATTCTAACCGATTTTATAACGATTTCTTTAGCGATATTATTTTTAGACAGACGTAAAACCATACGTCTAAAGAAATCGTTATAAAATCGGTTAGAAAAAAATGGCACTATTGTTAATTAAACAATTACTCAATTACTCAAAATGTAATGAACCGATCTTGCTGAAATTTTTTGTAGATTATCAAAACTCCACCATTTAGCCTATATATTATATCCACTACTTCATTAGCATTAAGTAAGTAAGGTATGGTAGCCAAAATTTGTAGCAATGTGTAAATATTTTGATATAGTTTTTGATCGCACTTGTCTAGGCATCCCAAAGCGGATTTTGGACTAGTGGAGGTGCTTGTCATCACTGCTTTCGTCACTTCAAGTTCTGTTTGACCACAGATGTATTTAAATGTGTCATTACATTCTACAGATCTAGTTGCCATGGAGGCTAAGTATCACAAACTGTGTTATGTGAGACTTCTGAACAAAGTGCGGAGCGTGACGAATAGAGAATCATCTGAACCAGATAGTTCAACAAATCAAACGGCATATGATTCCAGCGTGAACACAGCACGAAGAGTGTCTAAAGAGCATATACCATCGACGCAAGATGCACTTCTACAGCAGAGCTACAGACTTCTGGGTTAAGAGCGCAAGTTCGGACCTAGTAGCAGCTATCGTAAAGTTCGACAATCATATAGTTTTTGCAAACACTGAAATTGTATATTGTATTTTGCTCGCATTTGTATTGTATTTCACATGTAACTTGTGTTTGCCAAATTGTGATATTTTGGTTCGATAAGAAATTATATTTCTTATAATTGAATTGTTCATTTACGGTGTTTCACTGAGCGGTGGGCTCTGATTGGTCAAACTCGTTGCCACAGGCTCTGGTCTGGCCGCAGATCGGTCATATAATAGAGGTCGGTCGGGTGCCTGTCACAGCCATGTTCACTATGTTCACTATGGGCAGGCGCAATGCCTTGGTGGGCAGGAACAGTAAAATATCCCTGCGCAACAAGTTACATCTTTATAAACTCTGCATACGGCCCATCATTACCTATGCCTCCCCCGTATTCGCCCATGCGGCACTCAATAGCATCAAACGGCTACAAAGAGTTCAAAACTCCTTTCTTCGCAGGGCTGCAAATGCACTCTGGTTCGTCCGAAACAAGGATCTTCACAAAGATACGGACCTCCCTTCGATTACCCAATTCCTCAAAGGAGCCTCCATCCGTCACTTCGCCTCTTGCATCGTTGCATCCATCCATCCAAACCCGTTGGTAACCGATATGGTCTCCTATACGATAAAACCCTTCTGGCGCTATCGTAGGCCGAAAAACGTACTGACAGACACTGACGACATCCTCACCTCCCACCTAAAAGCAGCCTTAGCCTTGAAAAAGACTAGGCTCAAACCTAGTCACCATCCAACAACACTTTAACAGAACTCAACACATCCGCGTCGCGGACACTCGTGCACACTCTATCCTTCGGGTGAGTCCTTCTGACTCCCCTCTCACTACACAGAGGGACGGACCCGAGTCCGTCCCCTTAGGCGCC
The DNA here is from genome assembly GCA_963924495.1 of Nemapogon koenigi. Lineage (NCBI taxonomy): Eukaryota > Metazoa > Arthropoda > Insecta > Lepidoptera > Tineidae > Nemapogon > Nemapogon koenigi. Next base: position 97,221 of record OZ004635.1, read on the forward strand.
TTGGTTCTCGGCCAAAGCCGCAAGGTGGAAGCCAAACGTGCCTGGTGACGCATGAATGGCCGCAAGGTTACATGCAGGGAGGGGTTTTAGTCAGTATGAATCTGACACTACCCACGTTCGTACGTGGGTGTCTTATGCAAGATTTCCCCTTCTACAACAAAAAAAAAGCCTGTCACAATCGGCGACAAGATCTCGTGGCAATCCTCCAGCGAACACCAAGAAGAGCCCCTCCGTAAAGTGGCCACCGCGTGTTCAATATGAACTCGGGCGCTTTCCTCAAGTCTCCTAATTCAAATTCTACGACGAAATATTTATTATTTCTTACTTTTCAGTGCAAATTTTTGTTTTTTTTTAAGTTAATTTTTCATTTTTTTTAAGTACAGTTAAGAGCACGTCAAGTTTGACATAATGGACTTTATAATATAATACTTTATATAATATCTATACCTAAATAAAAGTTATTTAACCAGTGAAAGTTTTTTACTTACTCGATATCGCGTGCGACACCGATTTACGGTTTTTTTTATTAAAAAGGTGATAAATTTCTCATAATTTATGTCATACACAGTTTTGGTCTAAAATGAATAGCTTAGACACTATAATGAAAATACAGGGTATTTCTAAATATAATTTTCACAAATTTAAAAATATTTCTGTAACTATACGACTCACATGATCTCATGCAAGAACAATATTGTAGAACACTTAATTACCTCTCTTTTGATACCCCACACATGTATATGGATCTCATAGTTTCAAAATAATTTGCAGTTTTCAAAATGCAGCGGCCGCCATTTTGATGACGTCATACCTGCGGAACCAATCACTTTACAGCTTGTGTCCCGACGGTTTTGTACATAAAATAATATGGTTAATAACATACTAATAAATTTCGTCTGGTGGCTGCTGTCGAAGGATAAAGTATGTCCGCGATAAACATATTCTTCCACTCTTGCAACAAGGCAGTCACTCGTGTATGGAAGTTCGCAATGAATTTTGTTTTCGACACATTCATCCTTAGACCTACCGAGAAAGAGGCTAGCTGAACTGAATAAATCTTTGTTCTCCCAAGACAGCGTTTTCATTAGGTTCTGAAGAGCGTTTGTAAAGAGCTTAGGAGATAGTATATGTCACCTTTTCGGACTCCTCTATGTACTTGAATTCGGTCGGTGTTTCGGTGTAGTTTGATCTACATTGTCGCTGTAGAATATAGTTAAGGGGCGGTGCTCAAGGTCATCTTGTATCTGTCAAAAATATGGCAAATCTCAGTGAATCCTGGAAACGTGAGTTTATTTATACAACATTTCCTCACCACACAGTTGATAGTTATTATTTTAAATTAGATTGAGCCATATTTTCATTATTAAGAGTTTAAATAGCCATAATTTCCAAAACGCAAAGGCACTGCTCGTATCGAAAACTACGGCTCTTTAGAACCCTAAATAATAAAAATATGGCTCAATCCAATTTCAAATAATAACTATAATTTTGTGGTGAGGAAATGTTGTATAAATAAACTCACGTTTCCAGGATTAACTGAGATTTGCCATATTTTTGACAAATTCAAGATGACTGAGATCCACGTACCTCCCGTCAATCTGACATCTTTGTAGGGATTGCAACACCGCCCAATATTCAAGGCACGTCAAGCCGATATTGGACAGGCAACCGGATGGCGATTGGATTGAGCCATATTTTTATTATTTAGGGTTCTAAAGAGCCGTAGTTTTCGATACGAGCAGTGCCTTTGCGTTTTGGAAATTATGGCTATTTAAACTCTTAATAATGAAAATATGGCTCAATCTAATTTAAAATAATAACTATCAACTGTGTGGTGAGGAAATGTTGTATAAATAAACTCACGTTTCCAGGATTCACTGAGATTTGCCATATTTTTGACAGATACAAGATGACCTTGAGCACCGCCCCTTAACTATATTCTACAGCGACAATGTAGATCAAACTACACAACAAGGACACCATTGTATCGCCAGATGGATGCGAGCCCCAATATAAAGTCCAACAAGCACAGCAAGCAATCAATTAGCATCAGACCTTAGGTTAGAGTAGACGTATAGTATAAGAATATTATGTAACATTATGTAATTAAATAATTATATCAAATAAATATTTTTTTTTGGAAATTCTCTGAGCTCGAAAGTTAACTGGCGCCCAACGTGGGGCGTCATCGTGAAAAGCAACGTCGCAGGACTCGGCATAGCTGAAAGCTTTCCATCGATCTTTCAAGATCCAAGGTGACGCCTCCAAGAACCTCATCGTTAACAAGCCAGATGAAGATCCAAGTTGCAACTCTCATACTATAAGTGTTTGCAATTTTTACTGTCTATGTTTCCCTGTTAAACGAGACATCCTTTCCTCCTACTATATCCAAATAGTCAGGAAATAAAGTAGTTTTAATTTTTCACTATTCGAATTGTGTTTTAATTTGATATATATTAAAATTTGATCTATTTTAATTGTTTTTATAATAATGGCACAACAAGTAGAAAATATTTATGTAGATATTGGACAAAGTCTGCACGTCATCCCAATGTATAACGGTGACTCAGATCGTTTATATCCATTCTTAAACGCCGCTAAGCAATTTATACAAACACATGGAAATAATCCACGTATTATAGAGCAGGTCTTGTCTAGGTTAAGAGATAAAGCTGCAGATGTAATTTGTATGGTGGAACATTCCTATGATTGGGAAATTATTAAGGAACAGTTAATTAATCGTTGTGGTGAAGGAAAAACGATAGATTTATACAAACATGAATTACTAAATATGAATAGCTATAATGATATGATTTTAAGGCTAGATAAAAAGCTATTCGCAATGGAATCGATGTTAATTAATCAATACAATCGCGATCATGCTCGAACTATTATAAACATTTATAAACAAGATGCAAAAACCGCATTACTGCGACAACTTCCATTCCACTTGCAAACTCAATGCATAAATTTCGATTACGTAGCGCTATGTAACCATATCCAACAATTATGCGCTCATAACATGCTATTAGACAGAAAGGCAAATATTAACAAACCAAACGTTAACCAAAATAAAATATATAACCAACCCAATATATCGCACAATAATAATCGCGACTCCTATCAGCAGCGTCACTACCCAGTACAGGCGCACCGGCCAGGCGGCTATAATCAAAACCAACGTCATACATACCCGCCGCGCCCACAGTCATTAATGCGCCGACAGTGGCAGCATAACGGACATAATAATTTACAATATAATCAACATAATAATGCGCGTAACTTCCAAAATAATCGCGACGTATCAATGCGAACAGCGAATAATAACTCAACTAATTCAGCCCGCGGTCCAGCTATAAACTTAGGTAGAAATTGTATAGCAGAAGAATTATTTAACCAAGAAAATGACACGGAAAATCCAAATTTTCCCGAACGCAGAGTCGACAATCAGATAACGTAATTTCAATAAATAATATCTCTTACTCAGAATTACCGTACATAGTAGAGCCTAACTTCGGTATAAAGATTTTAATTGACACCGGGTCAGGTAAATCATTCATGACAAAAAACATTTATAATAAGTTATTTTATGATAACGAATATATACCTGAGACATTTACGGTTAGAACCGCCCACCAAACGACTACCCATGTAGGTTTAGTTAAAACACCCTTTTGGCAAAAAATATTTGGTCCTAACAAAGGTATGATGTCTTTTTATATATTTGATTTCAGCAATAAATACGATGTTCTTATAGGGATGGACCTACTTAAGATCATGAAAGCAGAAATAACGGTACACGAGAATAAATTAAAAACCCCACATAAAGTTATTGATTTAAATTACACTGATAGTTATTCACCCACTATAGATAGTATTTTAGATAAATATCACGACATTTTTTCTAACGATGTTTCTAAGAGCTATACATCTAATATTACACACGAAATAAAGTTACTAAAGGGATGTACAAATTACGTCGCCGATGCACTATCACGTATCGAGTTACACCTAACGGAAAGTGAAATAGTAGAGACAGGAAGTGATTCCGATTCTCAAACTGTACATAGTAATGCAGATGATAACGAATCCGGAATTCCGACAAAAAATGAGCACCCAAGCCCAAAAATGAATAGGATATTTATTAAGCTAGACATAGAGTCATCCTACTATAAAAAAGATAACGACCATCATCTTACCTTAAGCGGTATCGATATTAAATCAGAATTTTTAGAATTTGTTCGTTCCTATCTGAATAAAAATAAGTATGCTATAATATGTCAAGACGAGGATCTTTATCACGAAATTTCAGAAATATATAGAAAGGAATTAAATAAAAATACTTTAAAATTAATTAGGTATAATAAGATTTTAGAAGAACCCGCCTCTATCGAGGAACAAATGCAAATAATTCACGATACTCATATGGAAAATAATAGGCATAAAGGTACTAACGTTATGATTCAACAAATAAAAAGGAAATATTATTGGCTAGAATTAACAAAAATGGTAAACAACTTTGTAAAAAACTGCGAAGTGTGTAATCGAGCAAAATATCATAGGCACCCGACATTAGCTCCATTAGAAAGGACTGAGACTCCTAAATCACCAATGGAACAATGGATGATAGATATATTTTTCTTTAAGAATTCTAAATATATAACCATAATTGATAAGTTTTCAAAGTATGCTTTATGTAAGGAATTACCTAGTTTAAATTCTATTGATATATGCAACGCACTGGTAGAATTATTTAGTACCATAGGTACTCCCGAATTAATTATTGCGTACGGAGAAAAAGGGATTTCCTCCGTGACAACTCAAGAGTTATTAAAACAGTATAAAGTTAATTGTCATATTACTACTCCCAAACACTGACATTGAACGGTTCCATTCGACTCTAATTAAAATACTAAGAGTACAGATGGAGTGTAATCCAGAAATTTTGATTAAAAATATAATCTTTTTTAGCAATGTTAGCATATAATAATACTATCCACAGCACAACAAAGTATACTCCCTAACAAAGGAAATCGAACAAAATCGCCACATAATGAAAGAACAAATTTCCTTAACTTCCAATATTTTAGATGACTTCCAAAAACAATTGACTAATTGAACACAGAGGCAAATTAAACTATATAACTTGATTGAATCAGTTACAGACAAATTAGACACGGTTTTCCTTTACTCTCACCTAGTTTACCACGTAGAAACACTTTATAATTTATAATATAAATATATAAATTATACTATTCAATTATACAACATGATGTATTATTAGATGCATTAAAATACGTTCCTAAGAATCAATTAATAACTGATAATTTAGAAGTACAATTATATAAGTTAAGTAATGAATATTATTTTATTATAACTTTGCCATTAGTAGAAGAAGTTAATTATGAATATTTAGATTTAACTCCTATTGTACAACCTTATGAAAACTCCTTATGTACCTTCCCTATATCCCAGCATAGACAGTTATTGCGACACGACGATATATTTGAGGCAGTCGACTGTATTAAAGCCGAAGAGTACATATGTACGAAACAGTCAACCACAATATCTATTTGTGAAAGAAACATATTAAAGTTTGAAGAACAATCATGTAATTTGACAATTGTGAACTGTCCTACTAACTACTGGACGGAAATAAGTAACAATTTATATCTAATTTATTCGCCAACTATCGAAAACATAGAAGTAAACTGCAAAGATGGCATGAAACAGACCTCAATAAAAGGTGCAGTGCTTATAAGAAACAATGGATGCAAAATTAAATTCAAAGAACATGTTATGGAATCTATCGAAACCTCGGAAGAAATATTAAGAATACCTGAGTTTGTAATAATGGAAATGGAAAATTTGAAACCTATATATATAAATAGTGACAGCAATCATATGCATCAACAAATACAGATCTAAGAGATCTTCAAGAAATAAGGGAAAGACCAAACTTGACATTATCATACAATATAACACTAGAACTATACTCATAACTATAACCGCACTGAGTATAGTCATATGGTTAAAATGTCGCAACAAGAAAACCTTGGAAATTCAAGGAAAATCCGAAGCAGTCCCTACGGTCAACATCGAGATGACCACACTTGAAAAGGCACCTGCATCTACATCTTCAAGATTCCCTCGATCTGAAGGAATATTTCCAGTTCCGGGGAAGAAGAGTTAAACCACATTGCCCGCCTTTTATCACGTACTAGAGAGCTATAAACTAATGGACCACACGGACTGTCCCCTAATGCATTTCTTTATCAATCAACAAGATATTTAAAACAGAACATAAACAGAATGCATATGGCCAGCTCCTTCAATTAACAGAACACAACAAGGACACCATTGTATCGCCAGATGGATGCGAGCCCCAATATAAAGTCCAACAAGCACAGCAAGCAATCAATTAGCATCAGACCTTAGGTTAGAGTAGACGTATAGTATAAGAATATTATGTAACATTATGTAATTAAATAATTATATCAAATAAATATATTTTTTTGGAAATTCTCTGAGCTCGAAAGTTAACTCGCGCGATATCGAGTAAGTAAAAAACTTTCACTGGTTAAATAACTTTTATTTAGGTATAGATATTATATAAAGTATTATATTATAAAGTCCATTATGTCAAACTTGACGTGCTCTTAACTGTACTTAAAAAAAATGAAAAATTAACTTAAAAAAAAAACAAAAATTTGCACTGAAAAGTAAGAAATAATAAATATTTCGTCGTAGAATTTGAATTAGGAGACTTGAGGAAAGCGCCCGAGTTCATATTGAACACGCGGTGGCCACTTTACGGAGGGGCTCTTCTTGGTGTTCGCTGGAGGATTGCCACGAGATCTTGTCGCCGATTGTGACAGGCTTTTTTTTTGTTGTAGAAGGGGAAATCTTGCATAAGACACCCACGTACGAACGTGGGTAGTGTCAGATTCATACTGACTAAAACCCCTCCCTGCATGTAACCTTGCGGCCATTCATGCGTCACCAGGCACGTTTGGCTTCCACCTTGCGGCTTTGGCCGAGAACCAAGGCGCCTAAGGGGACGGACTCGGGTCCGTCCCTCTGTGTAGTGAGAGGGGAGTCAGAAGGACTCACCCGAAGGATAGAGTGTGCACGAGTGTCCGCGACGCGGATGTGTTGAGTTCTGTTAAAGTGTTGTTGGATGGTGACTAGGTTTGAGCCTAGTCTTTTTCAAGGCTAAGGCTGCTTTTAGGTGGGAGGTGAGGATGTCGTCAGTGTCTGTCAGTACGTTTTTCGGCCTACGATAGCGCCAGAAGGGTTTTATCGTATAGGAGACCATATCGGTTACCAACGGGTTTGGATGGATGGATGCAACGATGCAAGAGGCGAAGTGACGGATGGAGGCTCCTTTGAGGAATTGGGTAATCGAAGGGAGGTCCGTATCTTTGTGAAGATCCTTGTTTCGGACGAACCAGAGTGCATTTGCAGCCCTGCGAAGAAAGGAGTTTTGAACTCTTTGTAGCCGTTTGATGCTATTGGGTGCCGCATGGGCGAATACGGGGGAGGCATAGGTAATGATGGGCCGTATGCAGAGTTTATAAAGATGTAACTTGTTGCGCAGGGATATTTTACTGTTCCTGCCCACCAAGGCATTGCGCCTGCCCATAGTGAACATAGTGAACATGGCTGTGACAGGCACCCGACCGACCTCTATTATATGACCGATCTGCGGCCAGACCAGAGCCTGTGGCAACGAGTTTGACCAATCAGAGCCCACCGCTCAGTGAAACACCGTAAATGAACAATTCAATTATAAGAAATATAATTTCTTATCGAACCAAAATATCACAATTTGGCAAACACAAGTTACATGTGAAATACAATACAAATGCGAGCAAAATACAATATACAATTTCAGTGTTTGCAAAAACTATATGATTGTCGAACTTTACGATAGCTGCTACTAGGTCCGAACTTGCGCTCTTAACCCAGAAGTCTGTAGCTCTGCTGTAGAAGTGCATCTTGCGTCGATGGTATATGCTCTTTAGACACTCTTCGTGCTGTGTTCACGCTGGAATCATATGCCGTTTGATTTGTTGAACTATCTGGTTCAGATGATTCTCTATTCGTCACGCTCCGCACTTTGTTCAGAAGTCTCACATAACACAGTTTGTGATACTTAGCCTCCATGGCAACTAGATCTGTAGAATGTAATGACACATTTAAATACATCTGTGGTCAAACAGAACTTGAAGTGACGAAAGCAGTGATGACAAGCACCTCCACTAGTCCAAAATCCGCTTTGGGATGCCTAGACAAGTGCGATCAAAAACTATATCAAAATATTTACACATTGCTACAAATTTTAGCTACCATACCTTACTTACTTAATGCTAATGAAGTAGTGGATATAATATATAGGCTAAATGGTGGAGTTTTGACAATCTACAAAAAATTTCAGCAAGATCGGTTCATTACATTTTGAGTAATTGAGTAATTGTTTAATTAACAATAGTGCCATTTTTTTCTAACCGATTAAGAGTTTAAATAGCCATAATTTCCAAAACGCAAAGGCACTGCTCGTATCGAAAACTACGGCTCTTTAGAACCCTAAATAATAAAAATATGGCTCAATGCAATTTCAAATAATAACTATAATTTTGTGGTGAGGAAATGTTGTATAAATAAACTCACGTTTCCAGGATTAACTGAGATTTGCCATATTTTTGACAAATTCAAGATGACTGAGATCCACGTACCTCCCGTCAATCTGACATCTTTGTAGGGATTGCAACACCGCCCAATATTCAAGGCAATGGCACGTCAAGCCGATATTGGACAGGCAACCGGATGGCGAGTGGTAATCTGGTAATAAAGTGGTAGTCACTTTGGCCGCTACCAGGGGACTCTGTACCACTCAAAGGCCCAGATTACCACTCGCCATCCGGTTGCCTGTCCAATATCGGCTTGACGTGCCATTGCCTTGAATACAATGTTCAATGATTCAAATGCTTCTTCGTAGTCTATAAAAGCAATACAGTGGTTGGCGATATTTACAACATTTTTCCACGTTGTGTAGGTATGTGGTTAGTTTTGCTCTCTTACCTTTGAGGTTTAACTCGGACTAGTCTATGGTCACTATATCGGTTCTGAACTGGTTCAATACTGATACATACATACGTTTGTTACTGATAATGTAGTCAATCTCGTTACGTGTTCTACCGTCTTTCACATTATGACCTGACCTTGTAAACATCAATGGTCTTTTTACTGTCACTAAAATTTGATTTTTAGCAAACCGCAATCAAGGAGAGTTACAACATAGGTACAAGACGGGTTTGAAGGATTGTCTATCAGGATCAGGAACGCAATTATTGTATAATGAGTGTTCGTTTGACCCCATGAAAATTATATGAAGGAACTATTATTATTATTAAAGGAATTATTATTAAAACTAGGATTACTAGTCACAACTTAATAGGTAAGAACCTTAGTTCGTCTAATGGTTTGTTCGGCATCCTTGCAGCTCGAGACGACTCAGCCCCGGTTGACGGCAGACTGCACGCGGTTGGCCGGCCATGGCCTCAGCATACTTTTAAAATTTCTGTAGAATCTTAAACGTTTAAAATAGCAATACGTATTGTCAATGTATATGTGCTTAAAATATATTTTGTTAAAGTTTGATTGGCTTATTATTCGACTTTTCATTCTACATTTTACTGTAATAATATAGTAGGTTTTTATATATGCCTATAAGTACCTACTTATATGGATGTATGATGGAGGAAAATGCTAATGCGCCCGGGACCCGATAGTTACTTACGACTCTGATTCTTAACATTCAAATATTTCGGGTTTCGCCCGTACGTATTTTAGAACAAAATAAAAATTAACTCTGGGATAATGTAGCTTCCTATTAGTGAAATAATTTTAAGAATCGGATCAGTGGTTCCGGAGGTTACCCTCTACCAAAGATCTACATACAAAATTGGGACTCTTTATATTAGTAAGTACCTATATAGGTAGGTTCTGCCCACGGTATCATTCGCCTGGAAATGGATGTCACTTTCACGCAGTATAAATATGAATTTATTAGCAGTTCGCCCGTGGGGCCCATACAAATTTTATTCTCCTATTATACCCCCTTAGCATAGTATCATATGTCCTTCATTAGGGTTCAAGCTCTCTGCATATAAAGTTTCATCAAAATCGGGTCAGTGGTTTAGCCGTGAAAGGGTAACAGACAGACAGCCAGAGTTATTTTCGCATTTATAATGTTACTATGGAACTATGGATTATTAAAAAGAGCTTGTGCCGTTTAGGTATTTTCGATTAAAATAAACTACTTATTGGATTGTTATGTACCTATCTATCTATACGTATTTTTAATCACAGATTAATTTTTTTATATATATAAATATAATTTTTATTTAATTAATGCGAAATAGACAAAGTTTTCGAAGTCCCGGCTGCCGTGGTCACCCTTAGCTACACTCCGAACAATAACATTGTTGACCGTGGAGCCTTACTTGGCCGGAGGACCACATACGCTCTGTGCGCGCTGTTTGGGCTGTGCGTCGTGGTCCAGACAACCATCAGCCGGACATCCAAGGATTCCTATTCATGACGCATAATTATCTGAAGCTTGGTGATGCGAACCATGCCGGAGCATGCTGAACTGAACATGCGGCCAGTACTGTTGGGGCTCGGTGCCTCACGGTGCAGGCCGTCACCATGCCCCCGTGCTCACAAGACTTACTCCTAACTTAGGAGTCCTAAGTGCCGCCCGCGCCCTTCACCTGCGTATAGGGGCTGTGTATCTTCATAAACATTTATAGTGATTTTTAATTTAGTGTTAGTTTTTGGCTACATTATATGAATAATAATAAAAATGTAAGTAAAAATAGTGTAAATAATGACAACACAGTTTCCTCCAATGCAACGCTGATACAGTGTCCAAGTTGTGATGATTATAAATTATATAAGGGACAACGGGGGCTGGCAATACATACATCGAGACGCCACCGACAACAAAACATCCAGCCCTCCATACCAACAACATCCACCGACACATCCAATATCATGCCGTTGTGGAGGAAACTGTGTTATTTTAAAAATAATGTAAGTATTATAAAAAGAATACCTCGTGGAGCCCGCATTACCGTGGCCCGTTGCCTCACAGAGTGTTTGGCTAAAGTGGTTGCAGAAAACAGTTTGGAATCTTGGGAAAATTTACTAACATTTTCATACACCGTTTTACATGTCAAAAATACAAATAAAGCACAATCTTTAACAACACAAATCAAAAATAACACTCTAGACCTTTTAGTACCTAAAATAAATACAAATATAAAATTCAACAAATTTAAAATTAAATCAATTGAAAATAAAATATCCGAGGGAAACATTAGAGGGGCAGCAAAATTTATATTTTCTGACAACTCCTTAGCCAAACACTGCGGCGAAACACTCACCGCCCTTAGAAGTAAACATCCCACACCCTCAGCTTCTTCACAACTACCTGATCCGCCGACAGACAACCAACCGTCCTTTAAAGTAACCGAAGAAGCTGTGATGAATGGAATTAAATCGTTTCAAAATGGTTCCGCCGGTGGGTTGGACGGTATTACCCCACAACATTTAAAGGACCTCACTGGCATGCTTGTAGGGGAGACGGGAAAGGCTCTGCTGAAAGAACTCACGGCTTTGGTCAATTTTATGTTAACAGGCCAGGTTCACAGTGAGATAGTCCCGATCCTTTATGGCGCCAGTTTAGTAGCCTTAGAGAAAAAAGACGGTGGTATATACGTCCAATTGCCGTCGGAAGCACTTTGAGACGCCTAACGTCAAAGTTATGCTGCCGCGAGTTTCAGGCTCAACTTCGAAATTCATTTTTACCACGGCAGTTTGGTTTTGGCGTTAGAGGAGGCTGTGGTTCATGCCACACGAACTTTTCTAAATTCACAAAATTATGAAGTTTTTTTAAAAATTGACGTACAAAATGCCTTTAATTCGATCGATCGAGGTGCCCTACTAACTGAAATTCAAAAAGAGTTGCCGACAATATTTGGCTACATGTGGCAATGTTATGGGGCACCATCAAAATTAGTGTATGGTGATGACGAAATAGCTTCAAGCGTGGGTTGCCAACAAGGAGACCCGCTTGGTCCAGTATTATTTAGTCTAATAATAAATTCTATAATTTCAAAATTAACATCCAAATTTAATTTATGGTATCTGGACGACGGGTCATTAGGAGGAGATGTATTAACAGTTCTAAATGATTTAGAAATTATAAATAAATCATTTTCAGAAATTGGCCTTAGTCTAAATTCAAATAAATGTGAACTATACATAGCCGAGTCCATTTCTTCAGACATAAAAACAAAAATTATATCAAAATTCAATTCCGTAACCCCAAATATATCTATACAAAATAAATACACACTTACTTTACTCGGTGCTCCTATTTTTGACGAAGGAATTGAAAATATAGTAAATTCAAAATTAGAAAATTTTAATAACTCTGCAGACAGACTTTTAGAAATTAATCAACACATGGCTTTCTTTATCATTCGACACTGTTTTTTCACACCAAAATTTATGTATTTACTTAGATGCACACCACTTTGGAAATTTACAAACATAACAAATTCTATAGATGAGTCTCTAAAAAATTCCAAAATTTTAAACCAAAATTTCAATAATCGTTCTTGGACCCAAGCGACTCTCCCTGTCCAGTTCGGTGGCTTGGGAATTCGTACTTCGTCGTGTGTTGCACTTCCTGCCTTTTTGTCATCAACCTATAGCGCGCTAACCCTCATCGGTACTATATTGAACTTACCTAACGTAACCGATGGGCAAGTGGCGGGTGTAGACGAGGCCAGAAGTACATGGAGTGCAACTCACCTAGGAGTCGACGTTCCCATAGAGTTAAGTAGCCAGCGAGCGTGGGATTTACCATCTATAAAGGCAACCCACGCTACATTGCTCGAACAGTGTCCTGATGATTTCGACAGAGCACGGCTTCTAGCTGTATCTGAAAAAGAGTCGGGACACTGGCTTCACGCATTGCCCTCCCATAACATAGGTACGGTGTTGGATTCATCGACCTTACGTATCGCCGTTAGTTTACGATTAGGTACTAAGGTCTGTGAACCTCATCGTTGCCTATGTGGAAAAGACGTGGACTATTTTGGTCGCCATGGACTTTCATGCACAAAAAGTGCTGGTCGCGCCTACCGCCACGGTACCTTAAATGATATAGTACGCCGATCTCTTGCCACTGCCTCTGTTCCTGCAATTCTTGAACCATCTGGTATGAGCAGGGACGATGGCAAAAGACCTGATGGCGTAACTTTAGTACCGTGGCATTTAGGAAAAAATTTGGTGTGGGACGCTACCTGTGTTGATACACTGGCAGCGTCTCACATACAGTATAGGTACAAAATTAAGAGCGGGCTCAACTGCTCAAGCGCCGAAAATATTCAAATATTATAACAAATTATTTATTTTCGGCGCTTGCGGTGGAAACAATGGGTCCATGGTCTGCCGAAATGAAAATATTCATAAAAGATTTAGGTACGAGACTAGTCCACGCCTCAGGTGACCTAAAGGCTGGCTCTTACCTCGCTCAAAGGATCAGTTTAACCATTCAGCGAGGTAACGCAGCCAGTGTTTTAGGAACCATGCCACAGGGAGGGGTTCTGGAAGAGGTATTCTTTTTGTAATTTGTATATATAGTTTTTAAATATATTATTTATTTATTATTGTACATTTTACCTAAGTAATAAATTGGAAATTCACGAATATTTTGGAAAACATGGATGCCTGTTTAAAAGTTGCAATGGAAAAAATTATTAATATAAAATTAGATGACACTGCATGGAACCAGGCAACTCTACCCATAAGGTGCGGTGGAATAGGCATCCGCAAAATTTCAAGTGTCGCTTTACCAGCTTTTCTTTCCTCAGTACATAGTGTTCAAAATCTATGCCAAAAGATCCTTAAACTAAACACACCTAAAATAATAAACTATATAGAAGCAAGAGAGGCTTGGACGAACCTTCTTCCCAACGGGGATATTCCAAAGGAATTAAATAAACAAAAACTATGGGATACCCCTTTGGTCGACAAAATTCGTGATTCTTTGGTTCAAAATTATTCCAGTGATCGTGACCTCGCAAGGATGCTAGCAGTATTGGAAAAAGAATCTGGCCAATGGCTCCATGCTATCCCATCAAACCATCTTGCCACTTTACTCGATGATAATAGTTTCAAAATATCCATAGCCCTTAGAATAGGAATAGCCATTTGCCATCCACACAAATGCCCTTGTGGCAAAGAAGTTGACAAATATGGACTCCATGGGCTTTCATGTCAAAAAAGTTTCGGCAGAATACCTCGTCACAGCTCTCTAAACGATTTAATAAAAAGAGCTCTAAACACTATTAAGATTCCATCAGTGTTAGAGCCTCATGGGGTAGTTCGTGACGACGGTAAGAGGCCAGACGGAATGACACTCATTCCCTGGGAAAGGGGCCGACCTCTCATATGGGATGCAACCTGCGTTGATACACTGGCCCCATCCCATCTGAGAGGATCTGTCTCAAGAGCTGGGACGGCTGCCTTATCTGCCGAAAACACTAAACGGCACAAATATGAAAGCCTCATAAGAGATTACATATTTGCGCCGTTTGCAGTTGAAACCTTTGGCCCATGGAGTCCATCAGCAAAAGACTTTATAAAAACTTTAACACCAAAATTAATTGTCGCTTCTGGTGACAAGAGGGCTGGCTCCTACTTAGCACAGAAAATAAGTATAGCAATCCAAAGAGGAAATGCAGCCAGCGTTCTTGGCACTATGCCATTAGGGCGAGACCTTTTCGACCTTTAAGAGGATCGTGTAGCTCAGCGTACGCAGCGAAATAGGTATTTAGAAAATCATATTCTGTCTCAAGCGCGCTCTTCCCACGGGCATCAGTGCGACAGAGAACACTGCAGCTCGTGAGTGTTCGTAGGTATGTTCTTCGTTGAAAATTGCGTTTTGGGGGAAAACGATTTACACCTACTAAACTATAACGAAACCTTATAATTTTGGTGTCAAACGTTTTAGCAGATTATAATCTACGTACGTACGTTTTGCTTTTTTTGAAATTTTGCTTTGTTTCTCAAATACAGACGGTTTATTACGAGCAAGTTATGTACCAAAAAAACCGAGATTTGAGGGGCTTATAACTTTTGACCTATTACGAATTTTGAAAAAAGGAAAAAATACGTACGTAGTTTTTCATTATGTCAGTAACATATTACAAAATCGTTAAAATTAAATGATATTTAGGGGTAGTAAAACGTTTTCTCCGTTTGTATGGACATGGACGCGGTACACTACACTCTTAATTAGATAAGTTCTTACATATTTTAGTTTGTTATTATTTTAAGTTTTTTTTATAATTTGATTAGATTATGTATTTATTTAAGTGAATTAAATTAAATAAAAAAAAAAAAAGTAATAAATGTTTCAATTAATTTTGCAACTGAAAGAAAAATGTAGCTAATAAAGAAATTAATATCAAAGTTATTTGGATATTTTTACTTAAATATCGAATAATTTAGGGATTTTACCGCTGTTAAAAGCGACGTATTACAGCGCAACAAACTCAGTTTTACGTGCGACTTATTTTATTTGTCTATATCTCTTTAGAAATATGTAAGCGAGCATCGATAAGATAGGTATATGAGAAAATAGGTAGGTAGGTACATTTCTCAACAAAACCCGTCTTGAGATAATACACGTTACGAAACACACTTCGGACTTATGAGTAGGTATTACTTATACAAAAAATACTAGAAGAAGCAAGTTGTATGTTTTCTTAAAATATTTGAAATTATTAAAAGAATTAGAGGCGCAAAGTCGGTAAAATATACGCGAAAAATCGAGGACTTTCAGAGCTTCATAAAACTTATGTGTATGTGATTTTGAAAATGTTATTTCATTGTTTTGATAGAAAACAATTTTAAAATCGAACCCAATACATAGTTATCGCGTAATTTGCATAATAGTCTTGTTCTCAGTCGTAGTGCTCTGACAGAGCAGTCGTGGTCAATCATGGCGGTCCAAAGCGCGACGCATTGCACAACGGCATTTCTTTACTTCGAATAAATTAGGTGGAACTTTAAGGTCCTTCATAAAATTTTCTTTTTTTAATTAATGAAATAGTAGGCATTTGTTTGAGCAGCATCTCTATCTAGGTGCACCAATAGCACAGTCCAATAGGGTCCATCATGAGTTCTTCCAAGTCACCAGATTTTCCCAGTGTCACCGAATATAAATTTTACTCGTCTCCCAAATTATTTTCGACTTGACTGTCGTACTCGCACTCGCAGCACTCGCAGCTAACATCCGAACCGCCTTATAGTTTGAATCAGCCTAGTTAAAAGGTCCTCTTTGGTAGGTAGGTACTATATCTCAAGAACCGTGCCGATGTTTTTTGTAGGTAGGTATAGGGAGTATAGGGGGTGGAGCATGAAACTAAGTTCATGGGGTGGTGTTTTTGTAAGGTAAAAACTGTTCATTGAGTGAACTATTACGTTGGATGAATCTAATCCCCGTTCACCTTCATATTTAATATGTATCCTATATGCGTGTTTGTTTGTCCTCCTGTCCACGGGCGAAGCCGGGGTAACTTATACGACCGCGCGTGTATTGATGCGGTGTCGGTGTGAACACAGCATTGTCACAGTACTGGCGACTTGCAGCGACTCTCGTAGTGAGAGTCACGATGACAGCGTAGTGCTGCCAGAGTGACAGTGAGCGACGTCGGTGTCACAGCTCACCAGGTTAGCAACCAGCAACAACCAGCAACACGCGGCGCCGGCTATCCAGGCGGCTGAGGATGCAGCTGCAGTACTGACACTATGTGCGACTGGTAGGTACAAGTTGTTGTAGTGTGGTAGATGATGCGGGATGTGTAGAGACTAACTCTCGCGTGTTGCAGCGCGGACGAGGCCAATCGCGGCAATAACGACGGCTGCAAGGGCTACTGCAGCTGGATCCCCAAGATCATAGCGGTGATCGCCGCACTTTACGGCTCCTTCAGGCTGTTCGAGTACGTCAAGAAGAACTTGATGGACGACGGCGGCTGTCCGCGACCGCCACAGAAGGTAATGTACAACTATAAGAAACAAAACAGCTATAAAGGTCTATAACAATATATTTAAATCTTAGTATCTAGTTACATTGTAAAGTGGTTCCTGCACACACGTCTGCCATTCCCCGCATGTCTTACACTAAACACTGAGGCCATTATCAGTCATACTTATTATTATGTCCACTATGTTCTTCGTATTTATATTGTAATATATAATTGTCCCTTGTATTGTTGTTGTTCAGGAGAAGCAATGTCGGTGTTGAGGGCCGCTGAGGGCAGGGGCGGGGGCGGGGGCAGTGCGGACACCGGACACGTGAGGGAGCACGGAGACACGCCGCCACTTACAAACATATTTATGTACAATAAAGAAAGCTAAATGATACAGTGACACGCTCGTTTACTTGACGCTAGTAGTCGCTAGCTGGCCGCGTCGAACAGTGGCAGCTTGGAGCGGACGGCACCCGTGCACAGCGCGGGCCGGGCGGCGCGGGCGGGCGCGGGACGGCTCGGGCACGCGCCCTGTCGCTCGAAGTAGTCCACTATGCGCGCGATGCGAGGACAGCGACCGCAGCCCGCGTCCAGCTCGTCCAGACTGCGAGCCGAACCGCCCGTCGTGGTCGACAGCGCCGAGT